>JAJHUR010073791.1:0-79164 GCA_027495735.1 Lutjanus campechanus
GTTTTAAAGGCTGCATTATTGCAGCGTGATGTTTTTTTCTGAATTTACCAGACAGTTCTACTACTTGTCTGTACTCACTTAGTCATTATATCCATATTACCAAATTATTTATCAAAAATCTCAGTAATTTGTGAAAGCACCAATAGTCATCCCTACAATTTTGTCACAATATAGATAAATATAGACATCTAGGTATTTGTTTGTGATACCTGAGTTTGTCTATATTGCCCAGTTCTATTATGGGTTCCTATAAACTGGATGATTTAGGTGTTAAACATTCAGCTGAGATGGTAAACCAAAGCAAAGGCATATGACAAGTGAGCAGAAACAGTGGCTACAGTAAAAGTTATTAATGAAAATTACAGATTGAAGGCTTAGGTTGGGTATTGGTGCTAGACACCTTTAAGGTATTGACTGAAAATTACCCACTACCTAGTAGTAGAAATTTCTCCAGTCAAACGATATCTGCACTCGATTCATTTTGTACCCAGATCTAGAAAAAAAAAGAGATTATTTTTATGGTTTTGCTTGCAGTTAATCACCGCAAGCATTCTTCCATCTCAGGCGAAGTGTGATTGGCCTATTACCGCAGTAGTTACAACCCACACGGTCTGTGGTGTGTACGCATGACGTATTTGATGGTGTTGCTAGTTCTGTCGAGATGCCACCAAAGTACCTGTGGTGCCTGATAAAAATAAATGCATGACACGCAGAAGGATTATTTAAGAAATGCTACCACTCACACTATGGGTATCGAATGAAGTAGAAAAACAGGTAACAAATGAAGTACTCCTCTGGTATCACTTTAAGGGCAGTGGTATAACAAACAATTTAAATGATAAACAGCCCACATGAAGGCAAATATCTTACAATGTCTATATTAGGTATTGATATGATTGCAAATAGTGGCAAACTATGTTTATGATTAAAGAAAAATGTTCTCCTAATTAACAGGTTAAAAGCTTTCATAAGATGGTACCAACAAGTGCTGTGACTGACTAATGTTTGCAAGATACAAATATTAAAAAGACTGGCACTTGACATTTGTCTAGATGGCCAAGTACAATGCAAAATTTAATATTATATGACAGTTGTATAGAGCTGCTCTTACCTAATATGTGACTGTGTGCACTTCAGGAAGCACTACTCTCACAATTTCACCTAAAATTTGATGGTTGAAAAGTTCCGACTTACAGAGCGTACATTTTGACAAGCTGCAAAACTGAAAATGAGGAATAGAAAGGAGCAGAGAGTCCCTTGACAAATAGATGTGCCAGTGTGGCAGCAACATAAGGCCACCTACTGATGATTAGGAATCAAGCAAGCTGCAAAGCTACCTACTACTGTGAAGGCTGGTGAATGTGGCATCAAACAAGCCATCTTCAAAGCTTTATATTAGCCAGTTGGTTACCACAAGGCTTAACATGGCTTGATGTGGTTTACTTGTTCGTAATTACTCCAAGCAGCAATGTAATAGCTATAAAACTAACTGTGTTGAACTGAACATACTCATGCTGTCAAGCACAGCATCATGGGAATGAGTTCAATGGTTCATGTCATGTAGTCTGGAGTTAGTCTAGCTGCTATTAGGTGCACTGGATTTAAAACTGGTACATTTAAAATTCAAATACAAGTATAAGTGTAATTGAAAGCTATATTACCTCACTGATGTTGTTATGAAGTAAAGACACTACCTACTGACCAGTTAATGTAAATGGATATATGGAAGGCAGATCAGCACTAACATTTCTCCTTTACACAACAACATCACAACCATGAAGCACTTCAAATGTTTTCCTGCACACCAGCATACGGGTGGATATTGTAACAGAGTTACAACTTTCCGAGTAGTTCGCTTTGCGTTCACAAATACGAAACAGAACCAGTCCAGAGATATTTAACAAAAGTCATGTGGTGGAAATGATGTTCAATTACTGTTCATACAGTTGACATGTAAAAAGACAACAAACCCATCCCAATTTCTACCTACATCATGTTGTTGCTGATCTAAAGAGCGTATCAGCAGACTTCAGAGGACGTGTGTTAAGGTTGGGCGATCTCTAGTGAATTAGCATAGCATGATGTCCATAGTAAAACATCACAACAGGCCAGGTTTTTTTGTCCAGGTTTACAAGCGTCTTCATCTCCACACCACGTCTGTAACTTGTGTTCATCCTCTGCAGCTAAAGTTTGATGACAAGCTATGCTCACGATTGAAAGAAACACACCAATAGTGACCTGCAGTAAAGAATCACCGTTGTAACCAATATTTTATCTAAGTGGGTAGGATTATTAAAATAAATATTTTAATAACAGGACAAAGAAATGTAATGTTAGGGCAATGACCAGCAGCAACAGCTTCTTTTTATTTTCTCTCCCACATGTCAAAAACTTCACCAACAGCTCCTGTTTCACGGCAACTATGACGGGGGACACTAGAGGGCTCAGTGGTCGATGGCTGCCAGCCATCAGTGATGGCCCAACCCTACTGCACATAAGAACATTTCATAAGATAGTGGGTATTAAATAATTTAATAATGCTTTTAACCAACGAAATGACACATACAATGGTACACTTCTATGTAGAGTTCACATGACAGTGGACCAAGACGACCCCTTTAAGGCGGACCAGAGAGTGGTTGTTTGGTCTGCAACAGAGTTCAAGTCTGGCGTTCACACCAACCGAAACAAACCGCTCCAAGAGGGTAAATTCCAGAGTTTGGTTCAGCCGGGCTAAATAATGCTAGTGTGAACCCACCCCGTAAATGCACATACTCGCTCACAAATTAATGTTTCACCTGAGACAGATTCAAATTCCAAGAACGTGCCCAAAAAAGGCAACACATCATGTGACGTGGTTGTGAAATTGCAGATAATTGTATCTTAATGTGCAGTAAAAAAAAAAAAAAAAAAAAGCTGGGCAATAAAAGCATATGTAAAAGCCTATGTGACTTACTGTATCAGCTTGGTGGCAAAGCAAAACTTTTTTCAGCTTGATTTAGCTTCAACTGTTTTGCCACCTGCACCAATTATTCATCTCTGAAGTTATTCAGTGACATTTAGGCCATTTCTGGCACAATAGATGGTGAGTGCCCTTAATAATGTATTTGTGCTTAGCTTGCACATTAACACAAGCAACTTCACACTCAAGGCCCATTCAGACAGGATTTATGTCTCCAGTGGAGGCCGAGTGATTTTAAAAGAAACATTTTAAGAAATACACTTGTGGTCTTAACTGGAGTTGGATGAAAAGATCGATCATAATATAATGTCTATGGGCTCCATGAAAAGATTGGTCCAAGACATGTTTAGTCTAGCTTCACACAAAGACTGGAAGCCACAACATGAGTATCAGAACATTTTAAAGCTGCTAAGTGTGTTTCTCTCATTTTTCTCTTTCATGAGGTCTCGTCACTTCACTTTTTGTTTCACTTTGTGCTAAGCTTGGCTAAACAAGCCAAAACACCTTGTAGTTTAGACACCATTTCCACCTGATACATCTTATCTGTATCTAGAGGCTATTATTTAGATAAGGAAAAATGCATGCTAACACCCAGTATTGATGCAATCTGTCTGACAAAAGCACTAACTAGCAAGTCTCCCTGGACAAAAGCGATTTAAAAATGATGATAGGGCATTTCTTCCCTTGACCTGGGATGTGCTATGATTGTTGTCAACACATTTGCATGAGATCACAATAGAGGCAGAATGGAGTTAGCAATCACACTTATTAATAGCAGGTGTAAATGCAAATGCCTGTGTCACTCTCTAGATAATGTATCCAGACACAGATCACGTTACTACAGGTGTGAATGAACTAGACTGCATCTTCAAGTGTTTGTGTCATCTGATCATTAGAAAACTCTGTCACAATGCATCACTGTAAAGAAAACACTCCAAGCAAATGTCTGCAATGAAAAAATATATATATAAACATAAAATTAATATTAAATCAACTCTGTTTTGGGTTTTAGGCAGGGCCCTTTAGTTTTGTACTCAGTCCTAAGCAAACAAAAACATGTCAAACAGGATTTTCATCACCTGTTTGTGACAATATACTAATTCATCAGTTTCATTCATTACATTAGATATTTAGTTTTTACCAGTGTATTTGAGGCAGTCACTTTGTAACTGTTTTCTAGTAGATTTGATCAGAGAAGATGGGATTTTCCTAAAGAATACCTATGATAGATGTGTAATGGTAATACAATACCGATCACAATACAGGGTTACAATTCAGTGCATTGTGATACTGTAAGCAAAGAGATATATTGCTATCTTAAAAGTCTATTTTTTAGGAAAACTGTTCAACCAATGCATCCAGAACAGTGTAGACAGATAACACATCTAATGTCCGGGGGTTTACACAACACAAAATGAAACACTGCCTGAATATCTGCATGTATCATGATATCACGATAAGAGTATTTTTGGAATCAATACGGTATCACAAAACCTAATATTGCAATACTCAAGTGTACCGATATTTTCTTACACCTCTCATAGCTTTAAGTTTGAGTTCCCTCATTATAAAAAACAAAACACACATTTCCTAAATACTAAATATTAATAGTAAAAAAGGACATCATGTCAATTCCCTCCAAAGATGACGATGAATGAGATAACGAATAAATAGATCATAAATATAAATGGTCTGTGATGATGAGAAATCTTTAGCTTAATCCAACATCAAAGTAAAACTCTGCAGTGGCTGGGGCATTCCTCCTGTAAGTAATACCCCCAACAAAGAAGATGATGGGATATGAGAGAATGTATATGAAAGCTACAGTGACACAAAGCTCAAACCATTGTCCACAATTTTTTTTAAAAAGTCATGGTGTTTACAAACATCTTGGTAGAATAGTAGGAAAGGTTTCAGTTAGATGAGCTCAAACTGGTTAAAAAAAAGTCCTACAATCAGTTTGAGCTCAAACTGGTTAAAAAAAAGTCCTACAATCAATGACAAAAGAACTAAACAAACAGGTAGGACTACAAAGTCTGGAATTTCCAGGAAAACCACAACAAATTGGGACATTTAACTTTTCAGTGGATCTCTACCATAAAATGTACCATGTCTGCTTTGGCAGAGTCTCCTTGGTTTGGACAATTCATATGCAAGAAGATGCTGTTCTAAATATGATCAATACAAATACTCAAACAAGCACAATTTAGCCAACATTAATCTTCTAGGCCTCTACAAAAGTCAGGTCATTTTCATTCATGGGGACACCGCATTACGATGATCACATCATCTCTGTCTGGCTTCGTTTAATCTATTTCTCACACTAAAATTCAACAAGATGTTCACCTGGCTCCGGGTGTGTGTGTATCTTATAAATCTGTTATCGTGATATGTGACAACCTGTCGTGTGTCACCATGCCAAGCTCACCCCGAATCTGGCATTTTGGGACATGACTGCGATGCCAGTTAGCTAGCTTAGCTCTACGACAGAACCTTTGTTATTGTGTGCAGCGGGTCGACGACGGTTGCTAGCTATCTAATCAGCTAACGCCAATGTGTTGACACAGCTAACGTCCATTAGTCTGCTTGACACTGTCAGAGAACGCTGTGCTTATTGTAAACACTTTTCAAGAAGCAAGTGTTGATAATATGAGCTAAAGTCATTCACTGGCTGGCTAACCCAAAATGAGCTTAGCAAGCCGTTAGCTAGGTAGCTAGCTCTTTAGCTCTCGCTCACAATAGCACCCATTGGAAGTGAGCGTTAGCACAGCATCAGCTGGTGGAGCTGATTAGCCGCTGCTAGCTAACCAGCCAGCTCAAGTTAGCTGTTAGCAATATCAGAGCTGCAGGAGAAAAAAAAAAATTAGGATGAGTGACATTTTGCTCTGTAGACGGTGATAAATGTGTGTGAGTGTGTAGGCGTTAAGACACAATTATTACCGTGTATTGTCAGACATACAATTCATTGGTTTAGTGACCTATATCAATCAGGCTTGGCAGTAGCAGCAGCTAACGTTAGATAGCTGCTACTAATCGGTAGCGCGATGCCTGTACGCACTCACCAAGATGAGTAGCCCTGCTCCGCCATATCGCCGAAAACAGTGGGTTCCGCGACTGTGGCTAACACAGATTCAGGTCCCGGTGACAACCCGTGAGGACCTCGGAGAGGTTTTCTGCTTATCCTTCACAATCCGACGTCCTAGCAGTTACTTTTAGGTGACAACATGATGATACATCCCGGCGGCAGCTAGTAATCACTAGCTGAATATCTTGCAATTGAAATGGGAATGATGGTTTGCTATCGTTAGGTGGACAAGACAAAGCACCCCGAGAAAAAAAAACACACTGATGTTATTTTCGTCGGTTTTGCTAATGTCCTGCCGTCACCCCAGCCGAGAAGGCTCGGTCTCCAACGATGCTACACCCACTGTAAATCCATATTCAGCATGATGTGTCCAGGATAAATTCGGATATTCCTCAAGTCTGCACCCCTAGCTGTTATGGAAGACGTTCAGCTTTGTTTTCTATGGCGAGTCACGGGAACGCGCAAAATCGCCCTGCTGTAGAGCTTTACAAGTAGGACGTGCACTGAAACGCTTTTGTGCACTGAGAATGCTCGCAATGGTTCCCCTTCAGTTGGCAGCATTGCAGCCTATCATATACACCTACAACTAAAGCCCCGAGCATTACGTCGATTGTAAAAATGTAATTTATGATCAGACATTTAATTCACTGCCGAATCATTTGATGTAACCACGAAACGTGTTTTTTTCTGTTACTGACAAAATACTGAAAAACAGGCAATCCCTCAATATTAGACTCGTTTAATTAACTAATAACATGAGAGACAGGTTACAAAAACAACATTTTGTGAACAAATTACAAATGAATCCTAAGATCTGGTGTAAATGACCCTTGCTTTAGATGACTTTTTTCCACAGAAATACTTTTTTTTAGTGAGGAATAGGCCTCACAGAAGTGGTTTACAGAGTAATTTGTACAATTTGTTGATAAAAAAAAAAAATCTGTTGGTTATTTTAAAATCGAGCTCCAGCGTCTGAAGGCCCCTGGTCAAGACAGATGAACAAGGCAATACATAAATAGAATAGAAGCGTGCACACAGAGTGAGAAGAGCAACTCAACTAGAATATTTGTTTGTAACCCATTTCTAATTGCCAACATTTTGATGAGTGACTGTAATTTAATTACATATTTTTCCTCAGTAACTGTAATAGATTACAATTGTATATTTTGTAATTAAATTACATGTAACTCATTACATGTAAGTAGTTATTCTCCAGCACTGTCCTATTAGACATTTGTGTGAACATTTTGTTGTAACTAGTGTATTTATTCTAGAGTTATGGCTAGTCTTCTGTGTGGGAGATAATCACATTTATTTTGTAATTTAATTACATTTAAGTTGTTAATCCCCAGCAGTGCTCATAGGTAAGCCTTGTTTTTAGTCTAGCAGTTGTTGATGACTTGCAGCCCCTCCTGGCCAGTTAAGATGAGTGAGGAATGAGCAGTCACTTTAGGTTTAGGTTTTTAGGTTTTATTTTGGTTTTTAAGAGTTTTAAAATACATTGTAAATCACAGAAATCGAGGTCCTTGAGCGCATAGACATGAATGTACACAACAGCCTTTAGGTTAATGGGTCTGGCAGTGTGCCAGATTAACTACGGACACTAGCTCCACACAAACGACCGATCATGGAGATAAAATAAAACACAGATCAACATAACAAATAAATATAAAACATTGTAGTGTATTGTAATAAGCCAAACAATTAAAATCTATGAAAGCATTGGGTCCCAACCTGGGGTCCAGGCACCCCTTAGGGGGACGCCAGAAATCCCAGGGTGTCCCCAAGGCTTTGTCTGCTCTAAGGCCGTCAGAATTATACAACTATTTTTGTCCTCAATTTAAAAAAAATACTAGGCTACTTTGTATACTACTTTGTATCTCTGTGACCTCTCAAGATGTGATAATGAAATGAATCATTATTATTGTACCGGCAAGGATGAGAATGTATAAGTTGCTCTGCTGGGTTGCTAAAAAATGTTAAGCATAGTATACCAGAACAGAGACATTTACCAAAGGTAAAGGTTAGGGTAGGTGCGAAAAAAACGTGCAAGGCCATACCTAGAGGCAGCGTTCGGTTTGAAGTGTGTTTGTATTAAGCCAGCTTGTTACAATCTATTGAATTTGCGAGGCCTTATGTGTTGTTTGGCGCCCCCTCAGGTTGATCAGTGTAATTACAAAAAAGGCTGTAGTGGTTATCATTCCCCTCTGTTTGGTGAAAATCAGCTCCATCATTGAGAATTTTGCAGATTATAGAAAGGTAAACAAGCACTGCAGCAATGCCATTAGTCAGAGTAGAGCCCTCTTTAACCTAGTATTCATAATTTGGAATGACTGCAGAAATGGCTAGAATAAGAAATAAGACGAATAGGAAGCAACACACACACACACACACACACTGCTCAGTCTCTTTTGTGGTGCAGGGAATCAAATTCCTCCAAAATCTAATTCCAAAGAAAAAAGTCAATTCCTGTGCACACACTTATTACCTCTGCACTGATTTATCAACACTGTAGACATTTCAGTCACAAGGGCCTTTCTCAAGATGGTCCTTTTGACGACATTAGTGTTCATGGAAGTTGACTTTTTCTTTTGGAATACAATGAGAGGGCACATTTTTTACTGTCAGACACAGATACCAAGAGGGTCCTCTAATAAACCTGTTATTAGGGAACTTTGTCCTTGCAGATTTTATGTTCACTCTATTTCTCTGTTTTCCCAGTTTACCTTGAAATTCTCTCACAGTTTATTTCTCCAGTCAACTTCTGGAGAAACACAATACCATAAGCTAACAATCTGTTCCACAGTCAGTCTGAAATTTCATTGAAACTTAGCGCTGTGCAAATGTTCGTGCTCTCCCAGTTGTTTCCTCACTTGGTTTATTTCATGTACCCAGCTTCAACATCTGCATCCGACTCACAGTTTATGCTGCAAAATGCTTTCTAGGGTTTGTTTCTATTTGTTTGAAAGAGAGAATGTACAGTGGCGGTCGAAAGAGTTAGAGGGTGAATACAGAGAAGGAACGGTGGTAGCAAGAAAGTCAGTGAATAAGAGAAATAAAATGTTATTTTATGATTACAAATAAACAGACCAACACCTAGGGCTGTGATTGTATGGATTTTTTTCACAGCCGTGAAAAAGCAGTGTATCCCTGTGGGACGGTGGTTTACAGCGACTGCCCAAATAATTACATTTCACTGGACTTTTCCTGAAGCATATTGTTATACGCATAGCGTAGCATCGTGCAAGTGAGGCAGAGTGTGCAGCAGGCTGAGAGTGACAGTGCTGCTCATTGCGTTGGTCATTGATTGGTTGAATTTATGTTGGACATGACAGACAGATGGTTGATCCAATCACCTGCCAAGTGTTTTTTTTAAGTGCCTGCCCTTTTCCAAGCAGTTTCTAAGGATGACTTCCCAGATGGTTCTGTGTAACAAGCCTTCTGGTGTGGCAGGTAAGTAAACTCTCAATCTGGCAGTAAATGTAAAGTACAGGGCAAATAAATGTTACAGCTTCTCAAAGCCAAGAAAAAAAAGTCTGGTCTGTTATTTCCCAAATGCTGAAGAAGTGAAGGCCCAAAGTAACCTGCTTGGGTAAGGCTAATGTTAAGCTAATGTAAATACTAAAGCTAGCATTGTGCCTTTACAACATTGGCTCCAGTGTGATTTTATTCTTGTCAGCAGTTGTGTAGTCCAGCCTTGAATGGCAGATGTGGTAAAAATCAATCCATAATGATAAATCCAACACTTACTGTCTTTTGAGTGATTTATCCATTCTTCTGTGTTGAAAACAAATTGTTGTTCTTAGCATGCTGTTAGTCGTCCACTGGCAATCCCAGAATGCCTTGGGTTGAGTGTCGACCATTCAGAGTCTGTGTTCCTGGTTTGTCGTTTGTGACAGCGCTGACCTATAGATCATAGATGTATTAATAGATCCATGTGCTGATCTCAAATGTATTTTGTGGGAGAATAACATGAGATTGACCCTTCAAAATAAAATCTGCAATGATGACAGTAGCAAGCGGTAGGCATAACAGGAATGCAGTATTGCAGTAATGTGGTTATCGTCACAGTCCTACCCACACCACCACACAACCCTGGACTAATCGCAGCAATGCCTGATTCAGTCTGAATATAGCCTTAGGCCAACTGAACTAAAGCCCCACTAGCATCCCTAGAGTCTGCAGTGTAGAACCCTCAGTATTAAAGTGTTGGATGGAACAAACAACATACAATTTTTATTAGCCATGCTTGAGGTGAGACTCTAGGGATAGCAATGCCAGTCAGTCAGTCTCAACTTTGATCCAAACTGAACTATCTCAACAATCATTTGATGGGTTGTTATACAATTTTGCACATAAATATGCTCTGTGAATTCAGTGGCAATCTGTCCATTAGACTTTGATGTCCTTGAGTGAATATTTTGGAGGCTGGTGAGAGACATAAGATCAGTGTCACTGAAGTACTAGAATTCATCTTCTGGAGGCCCGTGAAAGTCTGTAAAAAGATGCATCCAAATCTCGTTAATTAGTTTTGTGTATAAAATTGTCAATATCACCTGAGGGTGGGGTTAAAAGAGGACAAGTGTTCAAAATAGAAATGGGATATCCTCTGCAGATCATGGATGTGTGTAAATTTCATGGTAATCTGCCCATTCGATTTATTGTGTTCAAGAGGAGGTTTTAGTGTGATAGTCAGACTAGAGAACCAATCTCATAAAATACATTTTGATTCATTCTCTGGGAGTTGTGGAGGCAGAAAATCCCATTGAATTTATGTGTTTTTGAGATGCATTGTCATGGTTGGTCAGGGGGAAGTTCTGATGTAACAGTGGCATGTACAAAAGGTCATGGAGGTCAACAAAAGTCAATGGAAATCTTCTACTTGCCCCGCTTGCTAAGCTCATCCTGACCGCTTCAGAATTTCAATCCATTAGGATGTCAATTTTGGTTAATTTTGCTTTTGATAACTCGTCACCCATTAACTGGTAACTAATGCGTGGCACCTACTGTCCCAATGTCTCCACCACCCTTTTCAATGCATTCAGTCACAGTAGCTCTCGATGCCCTAACATATTGGGCTCAAGGTACTGAATGCAAGCTCTTTGAATCCCTCGCCCTCTACCACAGTGATTAGCAGTGTAACACCAACATAAATGGTGGTATTGGCTGCATGCTATCATCCGACGTGGTAGCCAGGTACTTCCTAATGTTCCTAAACATCTGCAGTAAGATGCTGCAGATGTTTTATCAGTCTATTTTGGCAAGTGTTTTATTTTATGCTGCAGTCTGCTGGGGAGGAAGTTTGGGAAAAAAGCAAGCAAGGAGGCTGGATAAGCTTGTGAAAAAGGCTGGCTCTGTGATCGGAGTAAGGATGGACTCTCTGGAGGAAGTTGTGGAGAGAGACACATTGAGGACGGTGGAGGCCATCCTAAACAACATGGATCATCCACTACATAACACCTTGATGGACCAAAGAAATAATGGTGGTGGAAGGCTCCTCTCTCTTCGTTGTAGGACAGAGAGATACACAAGATCTTTCATACCAACTGCCATCAGACTCTATAATTCTTATACTAATAGATGAGACTACTACAGACAAATGAAAGTATTTCTATTCTATTCTATTCTATTCTAATGTGGTACAGCATGGTGTTAGTACTACTACTAATCTTACGAGTAGTATCACATAATTCACATTTGACTTTGTTGATTTTTTTTTAACCTCAGATTGCTAACTAGCAAAGCCGTAAGCACTGTGTGTGCGTATGCAAATTTACATATAGACCATCATGTGTAACCAGTCAAAAATATTCTAGGTAGTTAACCAATTAATGTAATTTTGACCACATTTTGCCTTAAATATTGCACCTCCTGTGATTTGAAAATTGCATTAGGCCATATTGCGATTTTGATAATATTTCAATTAATTGTTTAGCCCTTGTTGATAACCCTAATCCATACAGAAATCATAAGTAATTTCGATAGTAGCTGCATGAATACATAAACTGATGCTTAGATGGACACATGGGTGGATGATTTAGTGAAGGAAAGATACATATCTTTAAATTTGTGTGTAAGTGGCACATCTGCAACATGTGAGCCCTCTGATCGAGGACACACTGGTTGTGTTCAGGGTTGCACATTCAAAAGCAACTTACATTGGTGTGTTCAACAAAGCCAGTGACGTAATGTAGAAGAGGAAGCCTAAGGTCACAGTGATGTGTGCTTGACAGTACTGGAGCATGAGCCTGTGTGGAGCTGGTGTTAAGAATAGTGCTGGTCAAAATCACAAAGGCCAGACAAATAAACAGCACAGCTGAGTTGCCTGTGGAAACAAGGTCAAAACCTCACTTGGCAAGACAAAAGTGAGTGTACGATGCAACCACATTTGAACATGTGTTGTGAAAGTAGTCGATGCATTATTTGACATAAATGTTTAAAGATTTGTAAATGTGTGTCATTCGCAAATGCTGATTTTAGAGCATCTGAAGTTAAAGGAATCATAAGTTTTATTCGCAAATCTGTGTGTACACATTCACCTCACTTTAAAGGTTCATAGGTCTCAGTACTCCCCTTTAAACTCAGCTGCAGATTCATAAATCTTGCTATACATTACATTTGCAAATGTTGGTTTACACATTTTCATTATAGAAGTCTTGATTTCTACCAAGCTATGTAGAATGTACACATGGCTATTCTGATCCATGTTGTTCAGTGACATTAAGCACAATATGTAAATTTTGGGGTCTATGGGTCTTTCTCACATTAAAACACTACACTTGCTCAAGATGAACTGTGCCTCACCTGGAAGAGCAGATGAGATCAGGCAGCCGCAGCAGGAGGAGTTGACAAAAAGCTGCAGTCAAGTCAGACAAGCATCCAGGAGCCTTCACAGAATGTACAGGAAGTCATATTCACATCCTGTGATAATCTGTAAACTACCTGTAGTCTGCAAAAAATGTTCACAGCTAAAGAAGAAAGTACGTTCTTGAATGCTGACTAAGTTGAAGTTGAAGAGTCCACTTGTTTGTCATGAAAAGCTCTTTGTAACTGCTCGTCATATATGTCATATATGTATAACCTTTATTATTATCATCAGCCACAAAATATATGCTTGTTAACAGATTACAACTTCACTGAACAACATAAGATTTATTCAGTGTTAAATATTACAATTACACAGAAAATTAGACAACATGTGGTGTTTGTTGCCAAAATTAAGAGCCAACTGGAGCTTGTCAGCTTGTTGATCAGCTGACAGCCAGGCATTTGTAGTTGGAAGAGAACAGCTGCAGCTGTCTTGATCTTGAGAGGTTATCATTGCCATGATATCAAAGCAAGTCGGGATCAAGTCGGACACAAATCTAACCAGCATGCATTGTGGGGCAATCACTGCTGATTGATTCTGCGCAGGCCTGGCCCATCTCGAACGAACCCACTAACCACTGACATAGTTTGATGACGTTGTGAGGTGGTATGGCCTTATAGGAGTTGTTGTCTTCACTTCGCCGACTTCCTTCCTCACTCTTCCTCCTTCCTCGTGTCGTATCTGACCTATCTGTTTTTTTTCTGGGAATTATAGCAGCTAGCTAACAGGAAACACACCAATACCTTGAATAAATTATGTATTTCTCTGTGTTTGAACATTGTTGAAAACATTTGGGACAATGTAAGTACCCAACTCAACAAAAAATATAAAGTAGGTCTAGCATTTTTAGACATAAGGCAGAAATGTTACACAAAATAGCTTTAATGAAACAATACAAACTTTTCATCTGGCTGTGAAAGCACCCATGTGAACCCATGAGAATGCTATAAACCTTGTACGACCATTTTCCACTCATTGAAAATTGACCATTACATGACAAATCTAATTGTATAATACACACACAAGTCTTTTGCCTTGGCCAATATACAGAGCTGCAGGCATAACACTGCAAAGCTTTTAATTTCCCTTCCTGATTAAATCTAAATGACAATGAAAAACTGCATTGTTTTTTCTTTCCACCATCTCCACTGTTAAATATGTGTATTGATCTGAGGAAGTTTTACACACTAATTCAAGTACAGTGGAAGGAATAATCGTGCTGGACAATAGAAAACTTTGCCATTAGGGCTTAGCTGATGCCAGACGAGACAGTGTCTTTCCTGTAGATAAAGACGGCATTAGGGTTTAGAAAGGGGTCAACAGGATTCCCTCTAGCTAAAGAGTGTCGGGATTACTTAAGTCTGCAAAGAGCTGCTTTTCTTACAGATTATGTACAATCTGTTCTCAGCAACAGGACCACATATTCACAAGATACAGGAGCAGCATTAATCAAAGGCCTTATTCATTGAAGGGCAAATAAGGTTCTTCTGCAGCCTCCTTCAACCTGCACTTATCTGAGCTGACTTAGACAAAGATGAACTACCAGCTAACCTGCAGTCAGCTATCAGCAACACTCCAGAGTCAAAAAGTAAAGGCAAACAGATAAATGTTCAGTGGTTTTTAAGAGGGACGTCTATAACTACAAAAAGGTCCAGTGTGCAAGAGTTAGTGGGATCTATTGGCAGAATATGGCAGAAACAGAATATAAGATCATAAGTATGCTGATCACTTGAAAATAAGAATCTTTTGTTTTTGTTACCTTAGAATGAATTGTTTTATCTACAAAAGACATGGGTCCTACATGCCAACATGTTTCTATAGTAGCCTAGAGTGGACGAACCAAACACTGGCTCCACATGTGGCTTTTCATGTCTTTTGTGAGTTTCATAGGCACTGTATTTTCTCCTACATGATTGGAAGGGGAGGGTGAGGCAAGGGGTATTCAGCTGGTTGCAGTCTACAACTGGACTGCTCGATGCCACAAAATCCTACACACTGGTCCTTAAAGTATACCATGGTCTGGGTGAATATTCAATTCTGACTGGCTGCAGGGTGTCCATTATCAGAAATAACGGACACCCTGCAGTGACACAGTCAAAACCTCCATTTAGCCTACAACATCTTGCAACATGTTAACAAGCTAACATCTGATTACAATATTTCTTTTAACCTTTATGGAGAATATGGCAATGACATATTGCCTCCTGAACTCACAGATACTTTGTGTCACATAAGTGATCATCTCACATCCCAATTTGACATGTGGCATTTCATTTGTTTGTGAAAATCTTGATACCGATTTGGGGACAACAACATAGCCGTACCCAATGTTTCTGACTTTGAATCTTGCTAGCATAACATTAGCTTTCTGGCTCATAACTGAGCTAAAACTGTGCAACTAGAAATATGTCCCGTTGCAAAGTCATATCTTGTATCATGTATCTTGTATCATAGGCTTGTCCTATTTACTGGAGTAGTGAACGAACTATTATTGATTGTTCCATTTATTAGTCCAACCCTCAGGCGTTACCAGGGAAACAGTTATAGTCTGTGAAAAATGTCAGATTTTGATTCCGTAACACATGAAAAGTTAGTGGTCTTACTTTTATCTTTGTCTGGTGACCATGGTATTAGTGGTATAATGCCCTCCGATGTGTCCATAATTAGGAATTAGTGGCCTTTACACCATCCATTACTGTAGTTCCTGATATTAAATACCTCAACAGGCATGATGCCCTACATGTATGTAGTTAATACTAACTTAAGATATCATGGAACCAGTAAATGATGTAATCTAGTGCACATGATAACCACGTTGTTGTGTAGAACATCTGAGAAGAATACTAATCTCTGTTGGGTATATCTGTTATAAAAGTCTTTATCACTTTCTTAGAAGTCACACCTATACAAAGAAAGGAATACAAAAGATGCCAGAAGCAAGTATTTATTACTAGTACAGAGGGTGACAAGGGAGTTGATTTTCACTCTTGTCCCACCCCCACAAAATAGCATACTATCACCAGGAATATATCAGGAATTATAGGACTTATGTCTCAGCACGATTTGGAAAAACTTTTCAATGCCTTTATCTTCAACTGACTCGACTATTCTAATGGTGTCTTTACAGGTTTCTCTAAAAAATCAATCGAACAGCTGCGGCAGATTCAGAATGCTGCTGCTTGTGTCCTCACAAAGACCAAAAAAGTGTATCACATCACTCCAGTTCTGAGGTCTTTACACTGTCTTTCTGTCCGCCAAAGAACTGATTTCTGATCTGCTACGTAATGAATCATCCAGACCTCTCAGGTTGTCTGGGACAGGTCTACTGTCTGTCCCCAGAGTCACAGCAAAACATGGAGAGGCAGCATTCAGCTTTTATAGACCACATATCTAGAACAAGCTCCCAGAAAACTGCAGGTCTGCTGCAACTCTCAGTTCTTTTAAGTCAAGGCAGAGGACTTTTCTTTTGCCTCTGCTTTTCGTTTAACCACATCTGAGGGTTTTGATTAATATCTGAAACTGCGCTCTAGCTTCTACTTTCCTGTTTTATGTTTTTATGCTCTATTTAACTCTTGTATTGAAGTGTCTTTTTTATATTGCTTTATGTTCCTTTCAACTTTGTCTTCATGGTTTTTATGTTTTATGTAAAGCACTATGAATTGCCTTGTTGGTGAAATGTGCTATACAAATAAACTTGCCTTGCCTTAATGATATCTGTTTTGACATCCTTTATGTTGCAGTCTCCATTTGAGCCATTGTCTGTTTAGGGAGGCCATAAACAGAGTTTAAAAAAAAGAGACAGAATAAAAAAAATTAAAATCCCTCAGCTGAAAACAACAAATTCACTCTCTAACTAAGATTAGTATACAAAGAAAAAGGCGTAAAGGTCATTTGCAGACTGGCTGTTTACATCCGCATTTCCCAATCCCAGTCCAGGGGGCGCACTGCCCTGCAGGTTTAAAATGTTTCCCTGCTCATGATCATTTCAATCAGGTATGTTGGAGCAGAAAAGCATTTAAAAACATACAGGGCAGTGTGCCCCCAGGACTACTGGGAAACACTGGGATTCCTTTTTCATTAATTTTATTTAACCTTTATTTAACCAGGAAGTCCCTTTAGATTGAAATCTCTTTTTTGAGCGAGACTGGGTGAAGACAGCACCAGTTACAGTTTAAATAGAAAACATACAGATAGAGAATACAAGCGTCAAACACACAACAAAGAGATTAAATCCAGATCAAATAAAACAGTCAAATTTCTCAGTTACATTGACTTTTAACTGGCTTTAGATTTGAGTGGATTACAATTTTGAGACTTTTGAATCGCTTTTGCACTCATTTCATAGTGGTTACACAGTAGCTACAGAATGGTGCATATAATGCAAGTGTAAATAAAAAGCTGTGAAAATGTATCTAGAGTAAAATGGCTGTCTCACTGTTGTGTGCACTAAAGATAAGCACAGGGGTGTAGCCACAATTAATCATTAAGTAAATACATGGGAACAAGTCGGAAATTACATTTAGCCCAGGGTCAAGTGTTGCCTTTTAATAAAGAAAACACCAATAAGCCTAAGTCTTTCACTTCCAAGTTGATTTTAGTTTGTGTAGGACATTGAAAAACCTTAATATCATGTTGTATTGATAGGGATTTGTGATAACAATTTGAAAAATGCACTTTAGAATTAGACTTATTTGTGATTTTTTCTAGCTAAATCATTTTTATGCTTAAAACAAACAAACAAACAAGCAAACAACCTATGTCCAAATACATAATGTTCCCTCTTAACAGTGTAGTACATGGATTTGGCCACTAGATGTCAGTGTTTACTTTGAGAAAGCTGGACAAGCGACAGAGGCGCAGACCACATACAGTCATGTACAGTTGTACAAAAAATATTTATATTCTTCAGCAGTTTATTCAGATATTTTCCCTTCTTGCCATATTCCCATTTTCATCTCAAACCTCTGTGGCTTCTGTGACATTATTTGGTGCTATAATTAGTGCAGGCACCACTGCAGTAACCATGATATACTGATGCGTTTCCAAAATTTCCACCTCACTCTAGCATTTTATCAACCAGGATTATGAACACAGTAAATCACAAAAAACATTTGCCCTCGACCGTATTCATGAGCTCACATATCAGATGTTGCACATCCTGCACACAGACTGCTAAATGCTCCATTTCGCTAGCTGATTTAAAGTACTTGATTACACTTCCGAACTGATTAGATGGGGAGACTGAGTACACTGTCAGTATTGTTGTAGATCTGCAGAGAGTTCCAACCTCCAGGTCATGTGGCTGTGAGAAGGAAAAAACTTTATGTGCCATTTCTGTTGGTTCTGCAAGGTCGCAGGCTCTGTGAATTAGTCTTTAACATGATCTTAATCTAACAGTGTAGGATAACATTTCCAATAAGAGTATCTGCACTCTATTTACAGGCTGTGCGTACAGAATTACTAAAAGAATGCACTGATAATGTCATTGGTTATCCCAATATTGGCACTGTTGCTTACTTATGCACCTCATGGCTCTCATTCCAAGTCATTAAATGCATGTTATTATTATTATTGTATTGCAGTCATTTCAAATGTATCTTTTAGTTAGGATTTTTGGATTATTTGATGTAGGGGAAAGAAACAGCATTGAAGCTAAGCAATGTACTGCTGTTAACAGGGTCAACAACATATTTTAGCCACTTAAAAAAGTCAGTGTCAGTTTAAGTATACGCTATACGTAGATTATTTTCACCGCGTTACCTAACCTGCTGTTATACAATCCAAATATTGCCTTTTCCAAACTACCCAAACTCCATGGGCTAATTGGTAATTTTACAGAACATGGGAGTTGCTGGTGTTCTGCTGCCTCAACCTGTTAGTTTGTTTGTGTTATTTTGTGACTGCAATGAATCTGAACAATCCTTTTAAAAACACCAAAGTCGCACAATAACACAAACAAACTACGTGATCCAGGCAGCGGTAGACCAGCAACTCCCGTGCGAGGTAAAATGACTGATTTCACCCATGGACTTTGGATGGTTTGAAGAGAGGAATATTCAGTCCCTCCAGGATTTCACAGGCTTTTTTTGGGGGGAATGCTGCCGCCTGAAATACTTGATTTCAAGGCAGTTGCAGGGGCAAATGAATATTGTTAAAAAAGAAAAAAAATTGAGTTTTTTTTTTTTTACAATTCATAAAAAATCAAAGGCTTGTTCTGGTTACAATAAAACCACACACTGTTTTGAGTGTTATGTGTAACTTTACTAAAAAGAAAACTCCCAATACCCATGACCAAACCCCCCACAAAATAGCAAATAATCAAACACTGAGTCTGAGACGTACATGTCCCCAGTCCCCTCATAGCACTCCCTTGTGCAAACATCACACATTTGCACAGGGGACTGCTATGAGAACTTACAGGAAACCATGATGTTTGGTCAATTTGCGTAAAAGTTGCAGCCATGCAAGGTTGTACAGAATTCACGGGGATTGGTTGAATTGGCATTTACTGTTGCAATCGCAAGATCGCAACTTCCTGGAGGGACTGAATATTTGGTTTATGTAACGGCACTTTCCCATCAGAAAAGGCTGTCTGGTGGCAAACTAAAGGGGTGAAAATATTCTAAATATACAGTACACTTAAACTGATATTGATTTTCTAGGTGGACCTTTTCTTAAGTGGTTAAAAGACAGCATAATCTGAACCATCCCTTTAAAATATGGGCACATAGCCAAAATTGCACAATTTGTGTATTTCTTCTTCTGACTTTGTTAGATGCTCTGTCTGACCTTTAAAGAAGGCTAATTTTTCCTGCATGATGCATTTGTGCCACAAGATCACCAGGTGTTTTGTGACATGCCTCCCACTCAGGCAGGTATTATCCCTGACCATGGACGACAATACCAAAACACCAGTGACACAGATTCCATGCTTACTGTCAAGGACGCCACTGACAAAAGCAGAAGTGACATTCACATCTCTGTACTGTACTCTGCTCTCAACCGCAAATGGCGTTACACTGGCTGCTGATCTCTTTTCTCACAGCGAGTTCAGTTCATGCGGAAAAAAGCCAAAAGCAAAGGTGCCATCACAGATAAATGGGGTTAAATCATGATGCAAATGTTTGCTAAATTAAAAAAAGAAAGACTGATGTCAGAGTCTGTAGCTGGAAATCTGCAGCCCTGCTTTCCCCTTCCTCTCAAGCAGAGTCAGGGGGTGAACGCCTGTTTGAAGCTCTCCCCCTGGGCTCCAGGGTTCTGTGGGATCCGGGTGTGCTGACACTGTTAGCACGCCTGATATGAGAGCCTGATCAAAGCTGGCTCATTCTGCCTGACCGATTTCCACAGGATTAAGGATTAGGGAGACAGGAAGCTGGGAGAGGCACAGAGACAATCTGGGAGAGACAAAAAGGGATAGTGAGGGTTATGGAGAGTGAAAGGGATGGAAAAATGTTGAAGGAGACAGAGGGGTCATAAGGCACTGGCAGAGAACATCTTGAGAAACAGAGCAGAGAATGAAGTGATGTTCAGTGAAGTGATTTACAAAACAAATAAATCAGTACACTAATACGGAGAACAAAAAGTACAGGCTTTTCTGTGAAGCGCAATTTAAAAGACAATCTTTAGCAGCTTTAGCTTCCCTGGCTGGCCCTTGCGGGAGCTCGGCCACCTTCTGTTACCGACTGAAGTTCTCCCAGAGGACCGGGCTGTGCTGCAGCTCATGAAGTGTTAAGTCTGATACGTAGCTGGGAGACAAACCCTGCTGTGCATTAATGGTGAAATACTGAAATCAATTCAAAAACGACCAGTGTAGAGCTGCTTAATGGGGGGGGGCTTTTGTTCATCGTTTGCTTCATTCGCCTTGCTGCTACAGTTCTGCAAACATGAAAGGGAATCTGGTTGGAATTATAGTAGACTACATGTAAAAAATATATAAAGGCATGGGTAATATTTTAAAGGTCACTAAATGACCTTAAATGAGCACCTTTATCATTAAAGCATATATCAGGATCAAAGTCACGTCCAAATCATTATCTACAAGGTTAAAGAAGAATTGAAATTAAAAATGCCTTTTTAACCTTTTGAGATCATATCCCTTTCATATATTATGCATCTATTTAATGGGATAGTTCAAATTATTTGAATGGGGTTATATGAGGTACTTATTAGTGTATTATCTATGGTAGATGGTGGTCAGCACGCCTCCAGTTTGGAGAATAAGCAAGAGTTGCAAGAGAGAGAATAAGAGAATAAGCTGTTGACAGGGTCAGCAGCAAAACATATTTTTACCACCTAAAACAGTCAATATCAGTTAAAGTGTATGCTATATTTAGAACATTTTCACCACTTTACCTTGATGTTAGATAGCCTTTTCCAAGGGGAAAAGCAATTATGTACAACAAATATCGCTCCCTTCAAACCATCCAGACTTTTGCTGGATGGTTTGCAAAATCAGTAATTTTACAAAGCAAAACACAAGAGTTGCTGGTGTACCACAGACCTAATTGGTTAGTTTGTTTGTGTTACTGTTTGACCTCAGTGTTTCAAAAGGTGAGTTTTGACACACAGAAGTCGCACAATAACACAAACAGATACAGCAGACAATAGCATCTTAACAGTCCGTGAGCTAGTGTCAAAAAAAACCCATAAAGTTTTGAAAACCTTTAAATGTCATTGTTAAAAGGCAATTTGGCACGCATGATCAACAGGAACTTGACTAAATTTCGGGTTGTATTCTGCCTACTAGATCATCTCATTTAGGACAGAGGTTGAAACCTTTCATATTCAAATGCACCAAAACATATGTGATGCTAATTTTCTATAACAGCTGGAGATTGATCTCCTAAGCGTCAAGGTCAGGTAGATCATGATAGCTATGACATTTTAAAGGTGAGGTGTCAACAACAGCTGTTGAGCCTGGAAACAACCTGGTTCTGAGCCAAGTCTTCTGTAGGTGACATCTTGTTTGAACAGGCTCTTTATTGTTTTCCTCTTTGTATCAAAAAGGCCTTGAAAACGGTGTCCTGTTTACTGTCAGATATGTTAAAGTGTGATAAATACGAAGAGGGGCATCCCAGTGTGGGGTTTTGGTGTTTTTTTGTGGCAGGTGTCAGTTTCATACACCTGAATTACATTGTATTATTGAACGGCTGTCTGTGGTTTCTGTTACTCATCTTTTAGAAGTTCAGTTCACTCAGCACACGCTGAAACCGAGAGACCATTTATTTCTGCAGTATTTAACCACTGTTAAAGAGAAATGGACTGTATATTAAAGGGATAGTTTGGATTATTTTAAGTGGCTGTATGAGGTACATTTTCAATAGTCAGTGCATTACCTATAGTAATACATATAGTGGCCGACACGACCTGAGTTTGGAGAAGCAGCAGGAGCACTGGTGTAGGAAGCTAAGTGATGTACTGCTGACAGGGTTACCAGCAAAATATATTTTGTGAGTGAACATGTGTGATGTGATTTGTGTTTGCTGAACAAAAGGCTCAGTCAAATGGAATAAAACAAATTAAAAGATTGTAAATATTCAATTGATAAGTTTAACCCAAAAAATCAACACATAAAATGGCAACCACCAGGTTTCAGTGCTTGGATTCCAGTTGTTTCTGTGCAGTGATTCATTGGCTTCTCTTTGCTTTAGCTTTTAGCTGCTTGTAAAAAGATTGCTCTGATCTTGTTGAATTTATTTGTTCAGTCAATCGCACAGCTCTTTCCCATTTTAGCTGAACGTTAACACTGCCACTCAGTTGTCCTTTTGCCAGTCAGTGGGTGTAACCACAGTGATTTCCACCTGCTGTTACATCACTGCGTACCCACTATAGTTACAATATTTTCACCACTTAACCTTAGCGTCAGACAGCTTTTTTAACGGGGAAACCCTTATATAAGTAAAATATCACGTTCTGCAAAGCAACCAGACTCCTTTGGCAAAAAGCTATTTTACCTTGCAGAACAACAGAAACTACCACTCCCTTGATTGGTTCAGTGAATCCAAACTAACCCTTTAAAACACTAAACTAAGTACGTCATGCAACCCCACTTCAAACAAACCATCCCTTTGAAATTCAGCAGTAATTAATGGTATACATTAAATGGGGTAATAGGGATAAAGAGACTCAGTGAGGGAATCAGTGACGGGGAGAAAGAATGGGGACAATACACCACCTGCCTGCCAGGCTGGATTAAAAAGGTTCGGATGAAAGGTCAGGGAGAGGCAAAGTTGTTCACCCCCACCAGATGTGCACTTGTGCTGGCCTATAGCCGATTAATTATCTCACAGTTCATGACACCAGGGTTGGTGTCCAGGCAATTACATTATACTACACACCCTGAGAAACCTGATCTGGGGATTTTTTCCTGCTGGACAGTGCATGTGTGTGAGTGTGTTAGGAGGAGGGGAGGAGACTCTTTACACACTGGTGGCATCCATTATGACAAAGCGATAATTCACATCATGCTCCAGCACTGTGATCACTGTGTTTTCATGCATGTGTGGCTGCAGTCAAGCGAAAACACTTTTTTTTTTTTTTCTTGTTCCCAGAGATGAACAAGAAGTGGAAGAAACACATGTGGAAGAACCACCCATTCACACCCCGTGGCACGCTGCCTCATTTGCCTGAGCCTCTATCAATTCTTGGCTATAGCCAATAGCAATAAAGGAAGTGGTCCCACTGTCACAGAAACAGTTGGCACGGAAACAGCACATTACACCATCGTCCAATCCCCCTCCCATTCCTTTGTCGTCATTTCTCCCCTCCCCTCCTTTCCTCTCTCCTCTCCAGTCCCCTCCTCCTCCTCCTCCCTCTCTGCCTATCTTGTATGTTTTTTCAGTCATCAATGAAATCACAACCAATCCTGCTGCTGCTGCTGTTGGCCTGTCAGCGAGCATATTATAACCTCAAGAAACAGATCTCACCTCCGTCCTCGGATTCCTTAATGGCCGATGTATATTTTATCATTCCGGCATAAAATAAAGATAGACTGGATGCTGCAGCTGCCCCATCAAAGCTTGTTTTTTTTCCTCTCCCTCTTTCTGTTACTCTCATGATTTAATCCTGACCATTTCCCCCCTTCTCTCTCCCTCTCTCTGTCTATCCCTGCTGACTCCTCCCTCCATTTCTGTCCTGCACTCCCTCTCTCTGCCTCTCTCTGTCTCTGACACACACTCGAACACACACGCACACATATATACACGCCCTCCACCCCCATCGCTGCAGTGTCTCAACTGCCTTGGAGCAAACAAGAGAGGATATAGAACACAGACGTTAATAAGACAGAGAAAGAGGGGCACTGAAAGAGACAGAGAGGGAGATGTATGTGAGTGTGTGTGAATATGAGGAAGCTATGAAGATGAAACAGCAGCAGGACTAAAGGTGGATTGCACACAGCCTTTCTACTCCCTGCAAGGGCTTGTCTGCAGTATCCTTTTGTAAATGGATGCTGGCTTGTGAGCACGGTAAGCCTGACTACTCTTTCACACACAGTTTTTTTTTCTGGCCTGCTTTGGACACAGAGGAGAAGTGAGATGCTTTTTCATCATATGCATTAGTGTGTTTTCCTGATAAAAATGGGGAAGGTGATGTTCAGAGATGGCACCAAGGCAGCCAGCCTGTCAGTCCCCTCCTCCACCCTGCTAGCTGTGTGCCAACGGACGCTGCTATCCTCTCTCCTGCTTTGCAATTTGACTCATCATCTCCCCTGAGCATCCTCAATTCTTACAGAATGCTTTTATCTGTGCTTAGTTGGTGTAATTACTGTATGTAGGACAAGTGAAGGATGCATCTAAGATGTGTGTGTGTTCGTGTGTGCGTGTGCGTGCGTGCATTCTCTGTCCAGGCCATAAGCTGTGAAATGGAAAGAGGGGAAATGAGAGTAGAAGCACCATCACACACGATCAGGTGTTCAGTGCTTACGACTGGCTTTACGAGACATTCAATGTGAATTTGCAGTGGGAGGTGTGCAAATGCTGCGGGCACTGGGATAAGCGGGCAAACTGTGGCCTGACAGTGGAGCTCACTGGGAAATTTACATCAGTATTTGTTCATTAATAATCTCAAGCTGGGATTTATTTGGTTCATTTGTGTGCAGTTGTGTTTATGAATGTAAAATCTTAGCGGTGAGAGGGGGAGAGCAGAGCAGGCAAAAATAGGATGATTTGTGACATTTTATGTTCCATCTTTCATATTTCTAACAGAGCGTTGCTGTATTTTTTTCAATGGGGGGTTGGGATTGGTCGTGTAGCATCAGGAGAGCATGTGTATATGTGTGTACTGTATGTGTGTTTGTGTTACATGCTTGAGAGAGACGGAGAAAACCAGTGCAGGGAGGGGTCGAGGGGCTGGGGGGTTTAACAGTAGGGAGGCAGATGGGGCAGAGGGGCGGAGGTTGATGCAGCAAGCAGAGAGCGAAAGAAGGAAAGGGAAGATTTGGAACAGATTGGATGAAAGAGAGAGGGGGGGAAAGACCATGATAATTTCACAGTGGTAGAAAGACGTGCTTTTCTGAGCATGTGACACAGAAAGAATGCTGGATGTGTCTATGATAGTTCCACTGGCAGCGGCAGCTCACATCGAGGCCCTCGGACATCTGTGCATCAAGGCAAAGATGGTGGATAAATTCTTCCACCGTGCCTTTATCTCTTCTTGAGCACTGCTAATACCAAAATGGATCAGGAATATTAGATTGACACTCATGTTGCTGAACCCTGTGTAACGTTGCCTGATTGGGGTTTGTGAGAAAAACTGGATAGGAATATTGATCGCTGTCACAGTGTAATGCTGACAGATTGGGATAAGCCTTTGTGCATAGCTGCAAGTTGAATTTACTGTTCTCACTCAAGAAAATATTTTACATTTGAGATAGGTAGTTTTTTGCAGCATACAAACCATATTTTTCAGCATTAATGAAGATGAATCTAAACCGTGTTATATTTAATTATCCGAATGTTTTTCAAGTATGAGATGGATGATGACAGCAATATTGGTTTCATGGTTTAAGGTGGCAACCCAAATAAAACTGCATAATGCGTTCTTTATGATGTATTTCTTCATGATGCCATCTCTACGACAGATACATGTCATGTTGCTGTCCTATCAGTTATTGTGAGAAAACCAAACTGGCCTTTAGTATCAGCCACAATCTGAACTGGGTGCACAACAATAAATGTTTTGCATGCAAACAACATTTTGCTCACTGTCTGCATTTTTGCATCCACAATTGACTCTACCTTCATCTGCCCCTTTTTGCTCTGTGTTCCAATAACAGTTGAGCAGTCCTTGGTCAACTTTTTCCTTTTCCTGTAAAAATGACATATAAGGTCACATCTTCAGTGAGCAAAACACTAGCTAAGTAGCAAGTCAATGTTAGCAAAACTCGCTAGCTAATGAGTGATGGAGCTAGTTAGCTGGAGTCTTGCTAACATTACCTAACTTAAAGGACACGTGTAGGATTTAGCAGTGGAATTGCAAATTTCAACCAACTCGCCTGCCAGGCATGTAGAAGAAATTATGGTTGCCACAAAAAAATCACATAAAATGCGAAAGGCCGTATCAAGAGACAGTTTTTTTATTTGTTCGTTCTGGGCGTCTGTAGAAACATGACAGTGCAACATGGCAGACTGTGTGAAAGAGGACCCACGATCTACGTAGCTAAAACGACTCATACTAAGCTGACAGAAACACTACAATTCTTATTTTCAGGTGATTATACACTAATGAAAACATACTTGATACTACATGAATTTTTGTTACATATCTGCCAATAGATCCCCCCCTAAATGTTACACACTTAACCTTTAAGATATAATTATTCTTAAGATGAGAATATATGCAGTTTTGGCAGGTCCTTCAGCAACATCTTTAAACCGTCTTCAAATTGGTTTTCTTTTCAACATAGATCATATAGCATTTTTAAATACAAGAAACAGGAAAGGAGAAAGTTGAACAAGGTACCAAGCTTGCTCAACTGTCACAGAGCACAGAGCGAGAAGGGGCGGGACTTAGGAAGGATCAATTCAGTTTCGTCCAGTTGTGATCTTGTTATCCTCTCAACTACTTCTGTATCGTCTCAGTCACTGGTTGGTAAGCATTAGTGGACAAACCAAGGTCACATTCACTGTGACAAAAGCTCTAATCAGCCCTGAGAGCTGCACTAATATCTGATTAATCTTTTCACTTAAGCTGTAAAATATTTTCCTCTGCAACATATCAAAAAAAAAAAAGTCAGGTTACTGATGACCTTGGCTTTAAATTATGGATGATGGACATGCAGTGTGAAATGTAAAGGTTAACCACACGTTTACATAATGGGCCTTCAACAAGTTTCACACACAAACACACACACGCACACACTGAAAAATGTCATCATACCCTTATATACAGACTGTTGACAGAATGTTGGAGGAAATAAAATTATTCAGATTTTTGTGAAGCCAAACAAACATACCTCAGCATGAATTCTTAAATCATTACATAATTAAGCATATAATCTCCTCCAAGAGCTAATACTTTTTTCTCCTTTTGTTTAAATGGTCATATGCAATATGCTGCCACTAAAGTGACCTTTATGCATATCAAAACGAGAGCAATAGTGTGACAAAACCTATGCTGAGTTGACCTCCTTCCACCTCTTTTGTTACTTGCTACATCCACTCCACTGGGTGACATAATGGCAAGGGACAGCAGGGACAGACTTGGTTTTAAAGTGACAGTGGCTGTTGAGGTAGCATCAGCTCTCTGAGCACTGTGGAGGCCAATGTCACCGTCCGGTGCACTTTAACCTTGTAGGTGAGCATGCCGCCGACTTGGACAATTAAACTCAGCTCTATTACAGCTAAGTACCAAGGGGGCCAAGCCCAGCCACCTAGGCAGCCTACTTAATAAAATGATTAATCTAAGATGTCATTTATTTCCTGGAGAGGGAGTAACTGAATGAACACACAGGCCTTATACATTTCCTTTAGTATTAAAGGAGAAATGTGTAGTGTATTTACTGTAAGAAATTATAAAATGCTATGATATGTCATCAGGGATAAAGGAAACATGTTAAGTTGAAATACTCACTACTCTGACAACAACACTACAGTCACTGTGTCTTCCAGAATAACTGTTTTTTTTATACCTGTTTCACATTAATTAGAGTTCAAATTTATGCTGAATGTGCGCTGAATGAGTGTCTGTTTATGAGTTGTAAGGACTCATTTATAATCTTTCAGCAGGAGTTGATGTTTTTAACTGGTAAACTGAGCAAAATGTTAATGGAGTCTGACAGGCAAAAGGCAGGCAGTCACTGAGCTCAAACTCCACAGTGTGTATTTTCTGAGCAGTTTCGTTTTCAGGATAACAGGCTCAGCTTTACATTGACAGACAATTGATGGTTATAAACAGCTGATCAAATTAGAGTGTGGGCCTCGTCATTGCTTGTTATTGTCAAATTACAACGTTGCACTCGTCCTGCACTCCTGCAGTGTTTCTGGAGCCTGCCTTAGCTTCCTCCTGTCTGGGGAGGAGGGGGTGAGGGGAAACACAGGGCTGAACGATTTTGAAAAAATATGTAAATGCAATTATTTTAACTGATATTGCAACGGCGATATGATTTGCGATATTAGAGGTAATGATCATTTTTAGATCATTATTATTTTGATTGAAAAACGTAATAAAATGACTATGGTGTGATTTTTTATTTTTTTATTTTTTATTTTGCAGGAATCTGTACCAAATGATGTTTTTTTAATCCTGTAGAAGCTGATTTGTAGGACAGGACATCTCTACCTCACAATATTCATTAATTTTGAAGTTTTTAACACACATTTTTCCTTTAACAAATAATGCACCTCCTGCGATTTGGAAATTGCAAGAAGCCATATTGCCATTTCAATTAAATTTCATTTAATTGTGCAGCCCTAGCTTCAACCATAGGTGGTATATTAAATAGGATTTTGGCCTATTTAGTATACCATGTATAGCTCCAACTTGCTATTTGGACATATTGCTACCATAACATGAAAACTGATTTTTAACACAGGGGCTATAAAATATCCTATTATGACCTAATATTGAGGAAGTATATGTCCATAAAGTCTCCCAGTTTCTTTGTCACTCTGTATGTTCAGACAGGGCATTGCTCTGACTCAGCTGGCTCAGCATTTGTGTTTGTTTTGGGTCTTTAATCCTCGCCAGGTACTAGGACAAAGTGTCATCGCCACACAAATGGCTGTAAGACACTGTTTCTTTTAGACAGGCGCCAATGTAGAGAGCACTAATAAATTACTTAACAGCAAAGCCTCAGTGAGGAAAGCTGTCAGTTGAATCGAATAAAATCTTAGGGCGGGGCTCCTGTGAATGGGTATGGATTAAGTTATCTTTTGGTGTTACATAAAATAACATCAGCTAGATACATTCCCCTCTCTTTCTTTCTTTTTGCCCTCCTTTCTAATCTTTGCTGGTAGACACATACAGGGGCCTGTCTGTTTTCCCGAGGCCGGGCAAGTGAGAGGGCCTTTACTTCCAGCACTCAAATCTGAGAGGGCAGAGCAGAGGGGACTAACAGAGCAACTTTGTGTTCCATTGCACACACATAACAGCGGTCATATGACAACAAGGAGGTGGACAAGAGGGAGGAGGGGGATGATGAGGGAGTGTATGGCCTACTACCCACCAGTGAGGGATGTTGGTCTGCACTGAAAGAAATGAAAGGACTGTGTGTGTGTTTGTGTGTGTGTCTGTGTTTGTGTGTGTATGCATGCATGGATGCACGTATATGCCCACATGCAGTATGTGCTGGATTCTGCGATATTAATGCAGGCTATCTGGAATAACAGCCAAAAATACAGTTTACAGCATAACAATTAGCTTGTTGTTGGTGAGGGCGTGCAGGCCTGCTCTTCCAAGAGAATACCTGAAAGTGGAGGGAAGCTTGTTGTGTGTGTCAGTGACCTCTACGGACCACTGGGATCCTTTTTTATAGTTTTATAGTTTTTATAGTAAATTATACAATAGTGTTTGTGCAGTAATACAATGTTTAACATGCAGTATGATTATCTTTCCCTATCTGAACAGGTGACATTTTCTCATATTTAATTTTGCTCATATCTCTCCCCTCCATAAACATTCATCCTGTTAATACAATACAGTTTAAGGTTCCGTGTGTTGATTTACAGGGATTTATTTGCAGAATATGGCAGAAACTGAATATAATATTCATATTCAAGTATGTTTTTTTTAATGTTCTTGTGTACAATCACTTGAAAATAAGAAATTGTGCTTCTTTGACCTTAGAATGACCCATTTATGTCTACAGAGGGCATGGGCCCTCTTCCGTGGACACCACCATGTTGCACTTCAATGTTTCTACAGTAACCCAGAACGGACAAACCAAACTCTGGCACTAGATGGCACCAGCCTTTTTAAAAAAAATTTTTTTGCAAGATTTGCGGCCACTGTAGGTTTTCCTACACACTTGCAAAGGGAGGGTGAGGCAAGGTGTTTGCAATCTGCTATCGTGCAGAAAGGGGCAGAAACGTGGCATTATCTTTTATTGTGGCTCCAAAATGGTGGTCCTACACATTGTGAGAGAGGTTCAAAGACAGCTGTTGTTAATGTCCTGTGACCTAATATAGTCTGGGACAAAATCCTGACATTGTCAAAAATTTTGGACTTCTGCTATGACCTACGTCTACTAGCCAATCAATAGGAATGTAGTGTGTGTCAGTGGACAAAGACAGATCACATCAGTAGACTCTACAATTCACATATGTACATTTACATATGATGTTTTAGCATACTTAGCATAGTACAAATATATTTAACATTACCTCAAGCTCTCATTGCAAACTTGGCATCTGAAGTTGGACTCTTTTCCTTCGCCACAACATTCTCCTCTTCCTCCTCCTCCTCCTCCTCCTCCTCCTCCTCCTCCTCCTCCTCTTTTGGTTTTATCAATATACCTAAATACCTCTATTCTTGCTTAGGTTCATCGTTTACCCAACGCGTTGTCATCCCATCTCGTCACATGCCAACTATTTCACTATTTCATTGTCACTCACCCTTGGCATCTGATTCTGAGGCAGAAGACACCCTTTAGCTACTGTATCTAATGCAATCAGAAGGTTGTTTTTAACAAGTGATTGATGCTGTGAAACTACCTTTTAACATGTGATTAGCGGTGTGAGAGGTTTGCAATTTGGTTAGGTTTAAGCACAAAAAAAATACTTAGTTAGGTTTAGGCTAACACGATGTTTGGGGTTACCATCACAACATTACGTTAGGTACGTCACGCGATGTCACTGAAGTGACTCACATGGCGAAAAGTCCTGTGACAGACGTAAGTCACATGTCACTGAAACGACTCATGACACGAAAGTCATGTGACGCGTGTAACGTTATGCGCCTTTTCAATAGCGTTTTGGTTCACACGGGACAAGGTGGGCGAAAGTCCTGTGTTTGTTTGAGCCATCCATCCACTGTGCCTCCAAGGGGTGGTGACAAATCGTCCGTATTTGACGAGTTAGGAAATAGACTGGGCTGGTTTACCACTATAGGGTTCATAGATGGATAACACACCCTGATGACACTTGCTGATGACGTTTTCTTGTATGCTGACTTGCGTTGTAGCCTACGATTCAGTAGGTGAGATCATTGCACAGCCTACATACATCAAACTTGATGTCGGACTCAAGTTTATTTGATCTATGTTGCACAGTGTGACTTGCAATTAACTTATAAGACGGTTAAAATCAGTCTGTGGGCACCATTAACCTATGCTGGCATTGTAGTGGTTTGTTAATACAGAAAGATTATATATAGTTCAATTAAAAATATAGGTTTTGGCTTTTTTCGGAAGATGATTTCATCATTTGCTGTAAATCTTGCAAAGCCTCTGCAGGGGCAGCCACCCCATTGCAACATGTGGGATATTTTCATCTTTATTATTCCTTTTAGCATCTATTTCACTGACTATTGTCCCTATAGCTTTTATTTTATAGTGCTGATCTGGGGGGTTAATGGCTGTTATATCATTGCATCTGCTGCAGTATGTGATATTTCCCTTTTCCTGTTCCAGTTATCAAATCACCAACTGCAGATAATGTCTGTGGGTTGTAGAAGCCTGAAAGTGTCCGTTACCCACAATTTCCTTCCGCTGCAGAAAGCGTTGATGTTCTCTGTCGTGACCCAAATGAATATTATGTTGGAGTGAGTATTTGAATGTGGATTAGAAAGCTTATTGTACTAACCTGATTGTTTTAATCTATATGATATAGTGAGAAGATCTGTGTAAAACCGTCCGCATTAAAAAACAGGCAGATATCCAAAGGTGTACCAGTTCACACAAACCAGACTCTAGTGTCCACCTTGTGCCATCTTATCCCTTCACATCAGACAGCCTACCCATAGCTCAGCCTGTGCACAAACATGCCATTGTCATCGCCGGCTGGCCTTGTGACTCAGTGTGACCCGCTGGATTGGAGAAGGGGGAACACAGCCATTGAGATCAGGAACGTTAAACAGAGCATTATCACGAAAAAGCATCTAGCATACAGAGACCTCACCCCCACCCCATCTCCACCCTGTAAACAGCCCACTGTTTTGGGGGAGTAGAGAGGAGAACACTGCCCATCATTGTTGTCCATAATGAATGAGTAGTGTCCTCACATGTGTACAGTATACTGGCATCTTTCACTGAAGTGCGGATTCAGGACAGCATGCAGGGAGCGATAACACGAAATGTTGAACTAACAATTGTGAGAGCTAGATTGAAAGCTTACAATAACTATGTTTGAATATTACATTACATATAGGACTTTTTGATAACGGCAATGACAAACAGTTCAATTTTCTAACTTATGTTTGGATTTAGCTTCAACTCTCAGATGACCTGGTACATTCATGATGAATAAGTAGATTCACATCACTGGAAAAAACAAATTACATGTGGTCATGCAAGTTACAGATGTCCTGATCTGAGAGCACTTCAGGTCAAACTGATTTTTGTTTCTCTTGAAGAGAGAACACAAAAAAAAACTGCCCTTGGCTACCCAGCAACCGCCAAATAAACCCCATTGTTAATGGAGCTGTATGGCTGATGTATTGGGGAATACAGTTCCAACACCTACTCTTCTTTTTACCTCTGTTTTTTTGCCACTTTTGTTTTTTTGCTTGACTGTCTTCAGCAGGTAACTGTTAACATGTTTTGTCTGGCATTTTGTTGATTTCCCTCTTTTTCTTTTTTTTGCCTATGGGTGTTGTTCAGCTTTAACAAAGACTAATTTAAGAATGTGAATTAATAGTTCATTTTGAATTTCCATGGGCTCTTAACACGTGCAGACCAAAATGCCTCAACACACAATTGGATGGAGCTACAACCAATCAGAGCAACAAAATGTGTAATGTAGCAGTACTTGGTCTGTTTTCAGGCAGGACACAAAATGGCGGCATCCTGGTCTCAATCTTTTTTGTATTACGACTAAACAGCAAACTAAAAGAGGGGTTCTCAACCTTTTGTCACTTAAGGCCAACTAATGATTGTTAAAAAAAAATCAAAGGACAAAATACATCAGAAGAAACATAACATGACAAACAAGGAGAAAAATAATTATGCTGTTACAAATCCAAATGTAATGTTTCAGCGTCATATTTTCTCACCACATGCTTTATAGCTTTTACTGGCACAAGGTTATTTCCCACATCACATCATTTCACAAATCGACTCATTGTCATCATGATGTGTCACGATTGGCGTGGTGATATTACAACATGATTGGTCGGAGAAATTTGTCATTTTACTCCCTTTGCATTTTACATTTTTAGAGGTCCGGGGTCCACTGGTTGAGAATGGTTCTGAAAACATTTGAGGCAAGAAACAGGCACATAATCTTGATCCATGTTTGATCAGAGGTTTTTCTCCCCTTTTTTGGGGGGCCAGACGTATCTACCAGAGCAAATGAAAACATGGCCTCGGCAGATTTGTCAGGTTCCCAGGCTGTCATACAGTAAATATGCAGGACACAGAACCGAAACAATTCGCTAAAGGAAGCTTAAAAGCTCTGTAGAGTTGCACAGACGGGTGATAGTTCTCCATGATTTCTGCTTTTTGAATTGCACTTACTCATTAAAGCCATATGAGGGGTGTCCCTTTATACCTGTATTGATGATAACCTTGATATTTTAAAAATGAAATATTGATATCATGTTAATAATACACATATACTAATATCCTGTAAATGATCCAGGGCCTCTTGAACTGCGTGCTCTTGAATAGTTTCTTTCTTTCATTTCTCACTTTGTCTCCCTCCCTCAACACCCTCCCACACACACACCTTTTCACTATCTGAGTTTAATCGCATTTTTTTGTACATTTTAGTACAGTTATGGTTACAGACTCTCTCCCGACCTCCCTACACTCATATTTTGAGTGTAATGCATTTGCTATAAAAGAGACAAAACCTAAAATACACAATACACAATGTTCAAGATGAATTTGACGGATATCTTTTCTTTTTCTTTTGGCCACAACAACGATGTAGTGAAACTGATATTGTGACAACCCTAATTCATATCAAAGGTGCTGATTAATTATTATTAATTATTAAGTATTTTTCATCAGGGTACACATAACTGATCTCAGAAGATTTTTAGTTCACCTAACAGCTCTTCTCCAAGCACAAAAAAAAAAACCTTTTGATGGTCTCTGACCATAATGACAGTATAAATCTAAATTGTGACAAGAATCCCGGGTAATCCATTAGACACCATGTCACCTGACATATGATTTTGAAGCGTAGGTGCCGAAGGTGGCGAATGTGACATTAGAGGCTTTCAGACACCTCCCCCCCTCGGGAGTCTTCTCGTAGAGAAATCCAGACACACGGCTGCTGACAGGCTCAGTCTTGAGACACTTTGACAGCCCATTTAAAATGTGTCTCCACTGCATGAATGTGGCTAACTAGGTATCCTTGTTCAGCCTGAATGAAAAGGTCCACTGCTTGTTCAGTTTTCACTCTGGACTGGATGATTGTAGGGAAATGAAGTCTGGATGCAGCTCTTTTAGGATAAAATAATGCATAAAATGGTGCAAACTGTTGAATGGTGCTGACGATCGGTCTGCCTGCGACCTATATCTCATATGATTCTGACGTAGGATGGGGCGACCACAAAGCTCTGACTCATCACACAGACGCAGGCCTTCTAGGTTGGAAGACTTCATTTATTTTGGTCCACTGAATGCACAGAAAGGCATTTTGCTTATAGCGACAAGACACACTGTATATTTTTTAAAAGCATCACATGATGGCGTGTTATCTACAGGATCTGTGTGAGCAACTGGCATTGGGGTGACATTGATCTTCCATCCTGCTGCGAGGATGAATGAAATTGACTGTGTGCTTATAGTCCCAGATTCCACAATGTTATAGTTGCTGTATATACGGTATATAAATTGCACACACAAAGCACTTAGTGTAAAAAACCCACCTATAATTTACAGCTTGTTTTTTCCTTTGGTATGTCAGAAATCTCTCTATAAACACAAGCCGTTTTGTGGATTTCACTTTATATGTGATTCAATACTGATTACAGTAAAGAGTCATCTGTCAGTTCAAGTCAATCTCAGTTTCTATCTGTGGCTTTTAAAAGGGGAACAAAACATCCACCCTTTTTGCAACCATTACCAATCATTTGTTCTCAGTTAGCATCTAGTAATGCAGTAAATACGGTGTGGTAAAAAGATTGTCAGGCATATTAGAAGGAGCTAAAGGAGAGATATTTTTTATTTATTTATGGTTCCCCATTCAGGGTGGCAAAAGGATTTTGACAGATTAAGATTATGATCACCAAAGTAGCCACCTCCATCTTATCAGAAACTTCTGTGTAGTACAGTATCAGCTGATGCTACATGTAGGAATTCCCAGAAACCCTGCCAGACATCTCTTTCCAGTAGAACTGATTTAAGACTCCTCTCGGCTCTACTGTTAGGCAGTAGGCCTAAGTGGACTGGAGTTACAGGGGTAAATGAGAGCGCACAAACAAGAGAGTATGATTTAACAGAATACTCATACAAAAAAAGTTATATAACTGCTTGTATTGCTCCTAGCTAATTTGTTAATGGTGCTGTCTGTATTTTTGTTTTCCACAAAAACAATTTCAATATGTTTCTCCTTCTTCAGATTCAAAGATTTCACCCTGAAGGGATCCTTCAACCCATAATAATAATAATAATAATAATAATAATAATAATAATAATAATAATAAAACAACGTATTTTTCCTCTTACCTGTAGTGCCATTTATTCATCAAGACTGTTTGGGGTGAATTGTCATGTTCAGCCGTAGAGATGTCTGTCTTGGATTGTGATGCTCAAAGCACCAGAAAAAAGCAAAAAAAATATGAAAAATACATTTGAAAAACTCAACAGCAATGTCTCTCCAGAAATCTTGACCTAGTTACTCAAGATAATCCCCAGACCTTGTTGTGAACAGTTTGATGTAAGAACTATTTTCTTTCCATCGAACTACACGTGCCAATCGTATCACTGCACAGAAGGAAGCATGCATCTACTCATGGACGAGAAGCTTGTGAGAGTGCAGGATGTAAACATTAATAGCGTCCTCCTTTTCCATGCATGTTTTGGTGCTTTGAGCACCACAAGTCGAGTACCATCTAGTTCCATTATATTCAACAGAAGGCAGACTTCTCTATGGCCGATATCTCCAAAACTTGGCAATTCACACCATAACAGCACCATAGGCCAGATGAAAAACATGCATTTTTGATTTTGGGCTGAACTGTTCCTTCAATTTTAGAGTTAAACAAAAAGAAGTAAATGTTTTTGACAATATAGCAATTATGCGACCAATTTTTTAATGAAAGGGGACCTGGTTATTCTGACTTGTAGCTGCAGCCCTTTTAAAAAGTTATATATATAGATATATGTGGCTGAAATAGTACACATAAGTCTCATATCTCAGAATCCGTGAGCTATATTTTTATAATAATTCCCCTCTAACAACTCAGGAAAATAAACTAAAATTAATGAAATCTGTTCCTATTTCCATTATTCATAATTTAGCCTGCACTCTATCAAACTGGTCAATATTGACACTGACAGCCAATCAAAATACAATGAGTCACCAGTTTATAAGGAACTTAATGGAGTCCAATACAATAACTCTGCGATAAATCCTTTGTCAAGTATAGCTGTGTTGACAATATGTCAGATGGGTGTTGGTTCAACTCTATGGTCAATTTAGAGGCTGTACTTTGTTGTGTTGCTAATATAATGTCCTCCTCATGTATATACAGTCCATGAAAACTCCTTCAGATTTGATACAATCCCCCTAAGATGACTAATGTGCTGCTTTTAATTCAAAATATATTACACATACTAAACATGTAAGAAGTATAACAGCACATTTTAAGGACAATGTGAAGTCTGTACATGGCCATAATCATGTTCCCTTACACACTATAAACACCATAAACATTACAACATACACTATTGTTCCAACAGATTTCTATAATATGGGTATCTACCTCACTCAAACAGTTTCTAGGCGTCTAAGGCCAGAGTAGCTTAAAGTGAGTTTGAACTTTAAAGACTTGATTTGAGTCATGTGTAGGCCATCAACCACAGAGACACTGTGGTCCAAATTAATTTGCATAGTACTGCATAGATTGAAACCTCACGTCTTCAATCTAACAGAGAATTACTTCCTTTAGAATAAAAGTCACATCTAAGATTTCTTTTTGATAAAAGGCCTGTCCTGTTTCATTAAGTTATGCTTTTTGTTTGATATTACTGCTCTTTAGTGATACATCTGTGTCCATTTTATAGTAGATGGCTTATTGTTGCAAGATTAATTTATTTATTGTCATTTTTGCTTCTCATTCTGGCATTTTATCAGTGTGGTTTATTTGCTTCAGTGTAAGCTGTAAATCGTTTGTTCGCAATGAATCTAATGTCAGTTCTCTTTGTTCATTCAGTTATCAGTCACACAGCAATAAAGAGTCATTTCTTTCAAAATATGCAAATTGAAAATTGGAAGTCATGGGAATATTTATGGTCACAGTGCTTTCTTGAAAAGGCGAGAGCTGCTAGAACATGTCTGCTCCTTATTAAATATTTAAAAACCTCCAGCAATTACAGCTTCCAGACTATGATTGCTTTGTCAATGACCAACCAAGCAGTGCTAATATACTGTATATCAATATTCAATACTTTAGCCTCACACATAATTATTTTGTGATTTTTTTTTTTTTTTTGTAAGTGGAGCACTGAAATGGAACTCAGGTCTGCTCTTTCAGAAGGAGTGCTGTTCTTTTGTTTATTCTTTTTGCAGTTGCTGATGATAATCTGATAGTGAGTGTTTCAAGTGTCAACAGTGTCACAACCAGACTTGAAATTTCTCTCAACTCTGGAAATGCTAACGTCCGTGGAAATTTGACTGAACCTTCAGCAGGTGTGCAGTGCCGATGCTTTGCTGTAGCTCATTAACATTAACACAGCTCCAAACATCCTCCACAAACTGGTGAATGTCACCCCGACCCCCACCTCAACACAAGGTCAGCAGCCTTATTCAGCTTCGGTGCATATTTCTTATCTTATGTCATCATGATGAAAATCAATAGTTACGATGTTTCTCTTCCAGTCGGCAGCCTGGTCCTCCCTGCTACATTTCAAATCACTGCCCTCCCTGTGTGGAAAGAATGCCAACAATCATGTCTATCTGAAAGAGGATTAGTCTGCTCCAACATCCGTTCAACAGATTTTCTGTTATATATGCCTTATTTGGAAATGAAAGCTTTCCATTTATTCCTTTTTGTCCTTCCAACTCAAACCGACTCCATCATCAACTGCTGGTCAAATTCCCATGTTTGACTTCCGTCAGCTCTGTTCATACCAGTCTTACCGGCTTGTGGTGGCAGGGGTGTGTCTGAGGTGGCACTGGCCACGCATGAATAAAATTTACTATATGAAGAAATGCATGAATAAATAATAAATCAAAAAATAAAACTGTTGTTCATGGTGGAAAGCTGAGGGTGAATTTAGAAGTCTCACAGACTGAAGAAAGAGTTACAATGGAAGCACAGTTTCTTTTTGTATGTAAGTATGGAAGCTTTATATTATATTTGTATGATGCCACTCTGTTGTGTCATGATTGGTAGGCTAGCTTTTAAAGGATTTAGAGTGGTGAACTTAACAGATCGCAAACATCTTGTCATCTGAATTGTTTTAGTTTTAATCTAGTTTAAGTCGACTAAATATAGGATTTTAGCTGACTAAAATGTAATGTAATACATCATTTAAACATTTCTCAGAATTTCCAAACTCATACTGCTGAAGAAAATATCTATTAACCTGTTATTAACTTTAACTTTATCATTAAATATACTACATTTCCACTCTTTCTTCCCATTGTATGTCTAACATTAGGTATACAAGATTTCTTCAAATGCACATTTTTCTTTTTTTTACATATTTATTTCATACATATGAGGGCATATTGCTAATATATGCTTCTATTTATCAGGTCAAAAACACAGAGCAACTGCAGTTTAGAAGTGACATAGTGTTAGTATCCCTAGCCCAAATGTTTCAAAAAAGACTAAAATGATACAACGAAATTACTGTAGCTTAATACAATGTTGCTGGCAACAGTGCGTAGTTGACCAAAGTGCCGACAGAATTCCTCATATGTGTTGGATATGAGAAGAGGACATTCTCCCTCTGTAGATATAAACAGCTATAAAAGGTAATGAAAACACAACAATTGGTATTTTCAGGTGGGCATACGCTAATCAAAACATACTTAAGAATATTATCTTCTATTTCTGCCATATTTTGCCAATAAATCTTAAATCTAAAAATAAATCTAAACCTTTCAATAAAAATTTTAAACACAGCAATGTAAGAAACTATAAGATACTATGATGTAATTTAGGTAAATGTGAGAAATGGTGTCTGCAGAGGTCAGTGCCTGACTTGAGCCACCTCAGTCAAAAAAGTCTGGACACGCCCCTGTGTAGTGGCTGTATGAGCTGTTGAAGACAACAGTAGTTGAGGACAGCATGCCTATCGATCGCCTCAGATTTTCCCACTAATGCATTGCTTATTCACTGCCGCCGTGGCATCACATAAATTAATAATGTCTCTCCTGCAAAGCCTCTTGTCTCACATAGAGGCCTTCTCGGCTCAGCCTGGGCAACTTTCTGTCCCAGGAATCTCACAAGGCTGTTATTTTTAATCTTCTGATTTTATATACTCCTCTCAAATCACAGTTTGTATATTAAGAGTTACAGCTTTTGAAAACAATGGCTATGAATCCAGAACTGGAAAATCACATATAGTTGGTCTTGACAGTTGCTGCAGCAAAGCTCATAAATATCCGACATGGCCCAAAGGTTTGATCACAGTTTGACTCTAACTGCTTAATCTTGACACAATAGCGTGGACTTAGTGCAGATCTGGGGATTAGCTACTGTTTCACTCCTGGGGTTTCAGATATTATTGTAAAAATTACTCTGCTAGATTCCAGTAAGGCTCTGGCACTGTGTATGGACACTGACCAGACTGCCTTTAGTCTTTCAGTAACCTCTTTTTGTCATGCAGCCAGGGGAAAGCTAGTCAGACGCAGGAAGCAACCTTCCAGCCACTAAAACAACTGCCTTTGGACGAGAAAGCATGAGCACTGTGCAGCTGATCGTAAGGCATGTGAGCGGTGTTGTCTTTCTGTGTGCATGCACTGTATGTTAGTTTGCTGGAGGGATTCTGAATGCTGGAACCCGTCTTCATGCAATGCCAACATCCATCATTTAAGATTGCGAAACACTGCACTTTTTATTAGTATTTTTAAATATAATATGTTTACTACACATTGCATGACGATGACACGCGAAGTTCAGTAGGCCTGAACTTTGAATGCCCCCTAAGTCCACCAGTGGACACAGGGCATATGGATATGAATTACCGTACAGTCATCAAAGAGTCACATTTCCTTAGCACCATACTGTTCTGAATAGTCAAGGTTAAATTGGCCATACATATGCCTTTCTCTATAATCCTAATGCGAAGACTGAATGTCACTTTCCCAACACAGGTGCCAGTCCCCAGCTGGCTGTTGAAAAGTCCTTGGCCTGCTTAGCTGTGATGAATGGGCTATTTTCCTGCTTTAGTTAGTTTTGATGTAAATGGGTACTAGTTAAGTGCTTCATAAATGGGAAACATGATTGCCTACTGCTGGTCCCCTGTTTAAAACAACAGTTATTTATGACTGACAGAGGTTGTGAAGTGCAGTATTCTTCCACAGCAGGTTTATTCTCACTGGAACACCTCATCCGATCCCCCCCTTGAAACGCAAGCCTGCTGACCACAGCACTAACACACACCTGCACGCCTCATTCATAAACCATTACAAGACAACTGAAAGCTGCACCTGTGCCTTTCACCTTTCTTTTTTAAAGTCGCACTCACGTTTGCTTTTCATTCATAAAAGTAATGCTCTTCTTGCATTTTGTTCTTCCTCATCTCTGACACACCTGAGCACTAGCAGGACTCTCCTACATTTGTCTCATCATAATGCATTATAGCCCTGCGTCAGAGCATCATCTGCATTCATGGCTTTCACTTAATTCAATTTCATTTAAATCACATGTCTCCAGTAGCGCTGAACACATAATGGATTGAACACGCTTGTGAAGCTCTTTAAAATAGCTGCTATGAGATACAATTGAATGTTCTATATTTGTTTAAAAATGGCTGAACTGACCTGAAAGTTCACTGTCACCATTTACCTGGTGATGTGCACACTGAGCCTTCAAATGATGGTAAACCAGCCAACTGATCTTTTATTTTCTCTATTTTAAAGTTATGTTTTTTATGGTTGCTTGAACATTATCGTTATGACTAACCCTTGAAAACAACAACGTTACACAACGACATAAACAAAGGCAGTGGTAGACCAGCAGCTCCTGTGTTCTGCAAGGTAAAACTGCTGATTTTGATTGATTTGGAGACAGCAAACATCAACATCGGCTTACATCACAGAGATTTCCTGTTAGAAAGTTAAAGCAGTGAAAATATCCAAAATATAGTCTAAACTTAAACTGATATTGACTTTCTTAGGTGCGCTTTTTATTAAGTGGCTAAAATACATTTCTGTCCGCAGCGGTACATTGCTTAGCTTCCTATAAGGCACTCCTGCTGCTTCTCCAAACTGGGGGTGTGCCAATCACCATCTACTGCAGGTAATGCACTGACTATGAATAAGTACCTCATACAAACCCACTTCAAATAATCTGAACTATTCCTTTAACAGGTTTTCTTATCTTTTCATGTGTTTATCTTTATGAGTGTATTCAGAACTGGCATGACCACAGCATTTACTGATACATATCTATGATGTTCTTTAAACACATTTGTGTCTTAGCAGTAACATTGAGCCTCTGTTGGATTAAAATCACCAATCTAATGTGACTGACCCCAGTTTTTAATAGCATTTTTTGTGGACTCACAAACCACAGCAGGGAAGTAGAGACTGTTATACAACAGAAAGACACTGTGACTACATGTACTCATCTCTAATAAAGGGCGCGATTGTAATTATTTGCAGCATGATAAATTAATAATAGGAGTTAAGCACCTGGGAGAGTGATGAAGGGAGAACGGATGGGCCGTGTGCAGCGGAGAGCCATAAGAGAAAGGCAGAGAGGAGAGGGACTCTGTCTCATCTTGGCTATCACATTACCTCAGCCTGCATGATACATCGAGATGCTGGCCTCTCTCTGTGGCCCCTATGGCGGCTCTACCTCCACTCACTTACTCTTAAAGTGACCAGAGCCAAATGTGTAATAGCACAGGTATTGAATTCTTTGATGTAGGGCTGTATGAGGTACGTTTTGATAGTCAGTATATTAACCTACAGCAGAATACACCCCCAGATTGGCGAAGCAGGGAGGGCCATCAGTACGGAAGCTAAGCAAGGAACTGCTGTGGGTCAGCAACAAAAGGTATTTTAACCACTTAAAAAAGGCCAAGTTTAAAAAAATCAACATCAGTGAACTATATTTAGAATATTTTCACTGCTTTACTTTGCCATTGGGCAGCCTTTTGTGACAGGAAACCACTGTTATCAAAGCCAAATATCAGTCTCTCCATACTAACCAAACTCCCTAAGCAAAAGCAGCAATTTTACTTCTCAGAACACAGGAGTTGCTGCTCTACTGCTGCCTAAATCTCTTGGTTTGTGTTACTGTGTAAATTTGGTGAATCTGAATTATCCTTTTAAAACACAAAACTCACAATAGCACAAACAAAGTAACAGATGGTGGCAGCGGTAGACCAGCAACTGTTTTCTGTGAGGCGGAATTGGTGATTTCACCTATGGAGTTTGGTTGGTTTGGAGAGAGTGATATATGGCTTCCATAACAACAGTTTCCCATCACAACAGGCTGTTTGATGGCGAGGTAAAGCAGTGAAATATTCTCAACAGAGCATATGTGGATATTTTTTAAGTGGCTAAAATACCTTAAGTTGCTGACCCTGTTCACAGCAGTACATTGCTGAGCTTCCATGCTGGTACTTCATATCCTTATAGAGTAAAGTAAGTAATCCTGCCACAGAAATTGTATTTTGTAGGGTTTCAGTTGGGTATTTGTTGTTACAGTACTTGCATTCATTGCTGTTTCAACTTTAAATTAGGCTATGTAATTTGTTACAAAGAGTAAGCATGTGTTCATGCCGTAGGCTCTGCCTTAATTAATTTTTGTTTATTTTTTTGTTGAAATTTTCCTAAGTTCCAGGCATTACATCCCGCTGTGTTATGCTCCAGTTACTAGGGTGTATAAGCAACAGACCACATTTTATTTCATGCAGTATAATGGCATGGGGAATATTATTAATACGAATTTAATGTGATAATAATATACACTGATTTTGCACTGCCGACACACTACTTCCTTAGCAATTATCTAAAGTGGTATGACTTCAAAAAGTGTGGAAATGCAAGTGCTGCATATTTCTGAAATGGCAAATTGAAAAAGACTTTACACACAGCTTTAATGTGTTTCATAGGCTCTCAAAATCAGTGATGTGCATTAACCGGTCTGGCTGGCTATGCCATTTTGAGAGGGTAGTCAGGTGCCTGAAGCCAGGAAACAATGCTCTCCACTCTGTTTGTGTTGTGATGCTTTGTTATGGCTTTGTTCTGCTCTGTTTGTCCCCTCAGTCATTTGAAGAGTGGACCTCACTCACCGAGCTCTGAGAAATGCTCACTCTCCTCTCTATGTGACAGGTCTGTAGAGTATAGTTTCGCCAACAAAACTAGGCCACAGTATGATTTCACATTTGTTACTCAGCCAATAGCATGCAGCCTGTTTCAATGTGCATCTATTTATCACAGAATCCCACAGGCATCCACTGCTTCAAAATAGTTTTTGGTTTGAATTTATCACATACTATAAAGTGTTATTTTATTTGATTTTATGTCCCCAAACTTATTACAATTTAGTTTTTCTTAAAGTAGAAGCCCTGCCTCCCGAACAGCTAATATATCAAGGCAGGAGCAGAGTGAAACCAAATGTTCCCAGAAATATTTTTATTCTTTTTTCTGATCATGGTGGAGAATCTTAAGGATAAACACACAGATGTCTGGGCAAGGAGAAAGGGCTTTGCAGTGGTATGAAAGCATGAGAGGCACCTGCTGGCTTGAGCCTGTTATTTTCCACTACGATAGTAAATAAGCATTTCACCTGATGGCGTTTTGCTGAGCAGCTCTGAGGGTACAGCAGACCAAAAAGAGGACAGTCAGAGGCACTGTGTTGTTGTGTGAAAAGTAGAAGATATTGGTTACAAGGAAACACATTTATCGTGTTAATCCTGCATCAGTTTCGCTTCATATACTGGAGTTTGTTTTTCTCCGCCTGCTTCTATGAGTATGTTTGACCTTGATTGTGTATATAATGAGTCTGTGTGTGTGTGTGTGCGTGGCAGTATTAAATGGGTAGGCGTGGTCGGCTGAGATCTACTTTGGCTTGGAGTCTATGGTAACACAGGACTGCAGACAGAGAGAGCTGGGGCGTGTGACTGCTACGAGCAGAAATCTGAAGAGGCAGTGTACACAGAATAAGGGTAGCATGGCAATGGTTGAATGGAGAGTGTGCAGGTTAGTATGCATGTGATTTTCATTTCAATCAGTATATTTCCATTTGATAGATAAAGGCAGAGGTATTATATTCGATTCTGTTACTTGTTTCATCAGTTTATTAATGTAATAGTTCAGCAGTTTGGTGAATACACATAGGGTATTTGTTTCTTGGCAAGATTGAAATAAGACTGATGCCATGTCAGTGTGTAAGATTTATGAGGATTTTATTGGCAGAATACGACAGAATTGTAATGTGTATGAGCATGTTTTCATTATGTGTATGGTCCCCTGAAAATTAGAATCAATGTGTTTTTGTTAACTTTGAATTGGCAATTATCTACAGTACAGAGGGATCCTCTTCCATGTTGTACTGCCATGTTTCTACAGTAGCCCAGCATGCACAAACTTGGGAGGGGAGAGTGAAAGGCTCCTTAAGTGTGTCACTAGAGCCAGGAGACAATTCGCCTAGCTTAGCATAAAGACAGAAAGCAAGGGCTAACAGCAAACCTCGCTCTCTCCAAAGTTAAAAAAAATATGCTTACTAGCACCTATAAAGCTCACTAATTGACACGCTGCATCTTGTTTGTTTAACCTGTACAAGCGTAAAAACAAAATTTTGCAATTCATCCATCCATCTCTGATTACACCGTGAGTTCCTAGGTTCAGACAGGCACAAATTTTGGTCTCTATACAGACTCAGTGGCGCCATACAAGCAACCTAAAACCTGTAAAACCACAACTGTCATTTTTACATATATGTTCAACCCATTCTCATCCCAACTCATCAAGGATTAAACAAAAACGATATGTGTTAATTCATAAACTTCTGAGATGATGGTTGACATATTTTTCTGTGTGAGCCAGGCTAGCTGTTTCCCCCTGTCTCTAATGGTATGTTAGACTACCTTTCACCTGACTCCAGCTCCATACCTGATAGGGGTGGTCTGATCAATTGATGCCAAAATATTGGACCCATCACATGGTAGATGGCATTTTGGGCACATAAACATTCTTCTTAATGCTGTACTATTTTTTTATTTTTAGTGCTCTTTCGTGCATGCATGCAATGATCAGTCACATGATGATTTCTTTATTTGCCATTAAATCGTCTTGTGTTTTAACAGGCATGTAATCAAGTAATTAACAGAACATTGTAAAAAAAAAAAAAGCCTCATGTTTGGAAAATTGGTGATAATATATTCAGAAGAAGAATAGTAATAGACATTTTTTGTTCCCTTAAGCAGGGCTCATTTTTAGAGTTGGACTGACTTTCAACTGTGTCAGGTGTTGTTTGCTGTGCAGTGTACAGGGGGAACGAGGACTGAGCAATTGCTCCAGGACAGTCGTCGGCTGTCTACCTGTCTCGGAACTTTCAAATTAATCTTTATTGAAAATTGTCAATAGCCAGTATGGTCTGCAGGTGCCGACAGGCCATTTTATTTCATATTTTTGAGCTCCCAGGATGTGGCTTGACAACAACTTTTCTACCCCTAATACCTAAGATACTTAAGAGTGGTATCAATCTTCTCATCTAACACTCCAAGAGAGGCTGAATAAGCATACTTTCCAAAATGTTGAATTATTACTTTGACATAGATGTTAATGTTTGGATGACACTGCTCATATTGGTTTTAAACATGCTATTCATGTCTCTGTCTCTTCTCTATCTTGTATGTTGGCAGACTCGGAGGCCCTCAGTTGTCCGGGAGATATCACACCATAGAAGAAGCAGAAAAGATTTTATCAGGAAGATCCAACAAAAGAGGCCAAGTATTGAACTGAGGTGGATAGCTGCAGAAGCCAAACAAGGGCAACTCACCACAAGAGCCATGTGGGAGGAGAGTGAAGGAGTTTTGCTATTCGCTCGTATCAAGTCCAAACATTTTCTCTACTGACACACGCTGAACGTTCCCTAGCCTTCCTGCAGAGCTTTTCCTCAGGGGGAGCCCCTGCTATGAACCCCAGCTCCCTTGGCTTCAGCAGGCAGTCCAACCTCAGTGCCAGGCGCTGTGTGGGCATCCCACAAGTCTGGGTTCTGCCCACACAGGACTCACAGACTGCCCCTGAACAAAAAGAATGAAATACTCCTGAGTCACTCCTCTGTGTGGTGGCTCTCCTGTCTATTGTTAAATTGTTCTGTTGTGAAGTGTTGTCTGCCTCTTCCCCAACAAGTTCCTACCTTTAGTGAAAAGCCCGTCCATCTCCTCCACTGACTTCTTTTGAGTCACAACTTCGTTCTAATTTGCTTTCCCAACAAGCAGCAGCACGAGTTCCTTTGTGCTCACCACGTGGTGGAGGACCATGGGATGCCGTCAGAGCTCGGAGGAGAAGGAAGCGGCGCGGCGCTCCCGGCGAATTGACCGCCATTTGCGGTCAGAGAGTCAGCGGCAGCGCCGTGAGATTAAGCTACTGTTGCTGGGCACCAGCAACTCAGGCAAGAGCACCATCGTTAAGCAGATGAAGATCATCCACAGCGGAGGCTTCAACCTGGAGGCCTGCAAGGAGTACAAGCCCCTCATCCTGTACAACGCCATTGACTCGCTCACCCGTATCATCCGCGCTCTCACCACCCTCAAGATCGACTTTCACAATCCTGACCGCGCCTATGACGCTGTGCAGCTCTTTGCCCTCACAGGGCCGGCTGAGAGTAAAGGTGAGATCACTCCAGAGCTGCTGGGGGTCATGAAGCGTCTGTGGGCTGACTCAGGGGTCCAGGAGTGTTTTCAACGATCCAATGAGTACCACTTAGAGGACAACACTGCCTACTACCTGAATGACCTGGACCGCATCTCTGCAGCTGAGTACATCCCAACTGTAGAGGACATCCTGCGATCCCGTGACATGACTACTGGCATTGTGGAGAACAAGTTCACCTTCAAGGAGCTCACCTTCAAGATGGTAGACGTGGGTGGACAGCGTTCAGAGAGAAAGAAGTGGATCCACTGCTTTGAGGGCGTGACTGCAATCATTTTCTGTGTCGAGCTAAGTGGCTATGACCTCAAACTCTACGAGGACAACCAGACGGTAAGAAAAATCTCTTTTGAAGGTCCCACATTTTCACTCACAGTAAATCTCACAGTAAATGTATGCATATGCTCACATGTACGCACAGATACATGCTTTGCACACAGCAGCCACTCAGCCTAACACAGCAGTGTGAAAATGAACCAGGCAGATATCAACCCAATTAACACATATTATACAAATATTCTCTCGTGTTAAGTTTTTACACCATTCAGGAGAAGAAATGCAACTTTTATTTCTCACAGAAGGATTAGTTAAGCAAGAATATATCACTTATGTGAGACAGATAATACTTGACTCATAATCTGATTTAGTGTGATTATTTTAAATATCTGTAAGCTTGGTATCTACTTTCTAGTCCATGTAATAGCATTAAATTATTAGCTCCTGGTTACACAAGTAAATTATGAAATACCAATTTCACATTATTTATGATATCAGTTGTTTTTCATACAGTTATTAAGATCAAAGTGCTGTGACATGTCAATACTACCAAACAAGTAATGTTTGTATACAATGGTTTAACTGTTCCGAGAAGCAAAGAGAGCACAAGCGTGTTCTGCTGTGTCATTTCCTCTCTGTACATCCCCGCCTTCAATACAACAGGCATGCTGTGGTTAATACAGTTCCAGAGATTACACTTTTCTTTTGTGTATGTCTTCACACAATATTCACAACAACATATTTTTTTTAAAGATGTTGGCTATTCAAAATTAATCAGGGGTAATTCCAAAATCTGTGCTGTTTCACGAATTGGCTCTAATTAAGAACACAGTATTTTTGAACAAAGGAAAGAGTTTGAGTTTCTGTTTCAGTTTTCCCAGCATTTCATGTCAGTAGATCAAGTACATCATGTCTGCATCTTCTTAAATTACTTGTTTACTTTGTTGGGAACAACTTCACAGTCTTAAGCTCACTGAAAGGTTAGTATAGGGATAGAAGCAAACATTTTTAAGCACTGGGCCCACAAGCCACTAATCCCCTAAATTTGGTGTCCATAGTACATATTTGGTGGGCCAAATGTAAGGCTCCATTTACACCTTTTGGTAGCTACTCAACATGGTGTAAACTGTAAGTAATTGTTTTTTTCTTATTTTCATCAAATGTTCTTACTGTTACAGGAAAACGAGTTTAAGACAGAGCTGTAGATGTAGTTTTCCCAATATCCCCACAGGGCATCCAGGACCACTCTATGCACCTTTTCATCCGGATTAAAATTACTTCATACAGTAATTCCTCTATAATTTGTTCAATTTAGTTTAATAAACAGTTTGGAAAGCCTTAACTAAATTTTATGGTCCATATCCAAATTTCTTTGGCTGGGGGCATAAGAGGACTGATTTCAGAGAAATGGGTGAAATGCTTTCACCCTGCCCTAATGTGGTCGCAAAGCTATTTTAAATCTGTCTGAATGAAGAAAGTGGCCAGTGTTCGTTATCTCCTTTTCATGGTTGTGTGGAATTTGAACAATTTTCTATCCATAGCATATCCATCTTCTTATCTGAGTGTTTGGGAATAGTTGGGTAGTTAATGCTTGTTTAAGAGCCTTTTTTGATAATGGAAGGTCAACAATAGATACTATTCTACTTTTTAAGTCTAGACAAACTATGAGGGGCCAAGCCATTTTCTATTTCTTCACAGGCATGATCACATTTTTTCCTAAAGAGGCTCCAGTATCACCTTGACGTCTTTACAGAGTCTCCGCAAGAAATAACTTGAGCACAGAGGAAACTTTGTCATTGCTGCTGTAACTGAACTGGCCTGATAATTCATGGGTTACCCGGATAAAACAGGGTGTACAGTGTGCCAGGTTGGAACATGAAATCAATTAGTTTTATAGGTTAAAAATAATGTCTGAGGAGAAAATGCAGTATGGTGTTAATTGAGTTCACAGAATAAAGTGTGAGCCTGTACCTGTGAGAATTAGCAGATTGTGAAGGTGCTGTGTAGCAATGGGAGTTCACAGGTGCTAGAAAAAACAACTTTTATTATTCTAAGACAGGAGAGAAAGACGAAAGCAATGGATCTAAAGTAGCAGAGCGAAAGACATCCTGAAATTAGATCGGCCATCCTGCTGCAGAGCATACTGGGATGAATGCGATTTTTACAAATACTGACATTTTTATTTCCATTTATTATCGGGTTGGTGGAATTATTAGCTGCCTTTCATGTTTTAACACAAGGCTAGGTTAGGGTTTAATGTGTGATTTAGAAGTATTGACATTAATGGCTATTATCTTTAAATGAAACCCTATCATTAACTGCATTAGCACAGCAACTGAATTAGGCCATATGGAACATCATGCACATTCTAGTAAAAGACGAGGAAGGATACTAAAAGACAATACAGACCTTACAGACCCTATATACAGACCCTAGCCACATTTTGTTCATCCTGCTGCCATCTGGCAAGACATACAGAAGTATCCGCTGCTGTACCATCAGACTACAGAACAGCTTCTTTTCTCAGGCTGTGAGACTCCTAAATCCATCTTCCGCACCCCACCAAATAGAAGTTTATTTTTATGACTTACTATTTACTTAAGGATTGAAAAAGGGTTAGGACAATTGATGTGGAGGGTCCCATGTCTGTGTTTACCTTAGGCCCCAAAATGACTAAATCCTCCCATGGATGAGCACACATCCACAGTGTTATCGTTCATTGTGAGACTGAAGCTATTCACATGCAGTCACACTCCTTCCATGTGTGAGGGTTAAAAAAAAATCTTAAAATAATTGTCCATGCATCTTCTAAACCACCTAACTTATTTAGGATTAAGGGTTGGGACCTTATCCCAGCATGCACGCAGTGAGAGGTGGGATACAACCTGAGTTGGTTGCCAGTCTATCACCTAACTCTGCTCAGTGCTAACAACTGAGACACATCAAATAGTTACTTATTATTTACTTACTTATTATTGATGAGATCATGCACCTGATAGAATACCATGGTGGTTAGACAAGCTTTTTAGCCATACAGCAGGCTGCAACTTTTAGTGATGAGACCAAAAACGAACCATAAAGCAAGTAATTGCAAAGCAACTGTGTTAATCGCCTTAGGCTCTACACAAGGGACAGCAAGCATACAGAACACAGAACAAGGTTATGGCCCTGTGTGTGTTGTTTGAAGACAGCCACTGGAAAATTAGCCCTCAAGCTACCATTGAGTTAACTTTTCCATGGTTTATCTCCACTGCACAATGCTAGAAAAACACCCACATTCGTCATGGTGAAAGTTGACATTCTTAATATGATTGAATTTTATTAGCTTTTGTATTATTAGCAATGAGCTCAAATCTTTTGGTTTACAGAAATGACAAATGTATGAAACACAAACATACTGACAGCAATTGCACATAAACCAAAATCCTATACTGATGGCTTCCAGGGCATTAAAACAACATATCTGTTGTCAAATTATCATAAAATCAAGAATGTAGGAAACATTTTGTCGGGCATATGTGAAGCCAGGATTATAAATAGCAGGCTATAGCTTACATAATTTCCAATGTCATTACTCATATATAGTAGATGGTATTATAGCAGATGCAACATTTTCTTGGTGTCCAATTTCTGTTGTTCATTTTACAACAAGTGTACATGTATTTCTATATTTAATGGATGAATAGAAGATACATGTTGCAGAAATTTACATTTTTCAAGCAAAGAAAATGGTTGGTTGCTGGTTTTAGCTTCTTAAATGCATTTCTTTGTCACTGATGGTGGTAAATGAAGAGTCTGGACAAATGACACTATTTGAACTTTGAGCTCTGGGAAATTGTGGAGCATTTTTCACAATTTTTGACATTCAATAAACTTGAAAATCAATCAATTAATGATGAAAATAATTAGCAGATTAATCTAAAATGAAAATAATCAGTTGTAGCCCTAATGGGGCATGTATTTAGTGTGAAGCAATCACACCACAACAATGCTGAACAAATTTGTAAATTTGAGCCTGACAGTGACAAAATATTAATTCTATGACATGGAAATACTTAAAGGTGCAATGAGCGATTCAGCAGAAAGCTAGTTGATTGTTGTATGTCACTCCCACATTGTCAAATACAGACATTTTGAGTTGGTGAGCACCATGGGTGAGCCGCTAATCCAAAGTTTCAGTATTTGATGGCCTGGGAATCAGATACAACAATCAACTAGCTTTCTGCAGAATTGCTCACCGCACCTTTAACTTATGTAATGGCTGAGATGTTGCAATCATTTCTGGTATATTGTAGCCTGAACATTCATACCAAAACCCCATACAGATCTGTGCTGTACCAACATACAAACCAGATAATGGTGGCCATACAGGACATCCGTCCACACCCTCATTAATCTACAACACCATCGGGCAGACAACATGTCACAATCACTGTGACTGTACACTTAATCTAAATGTAAACTGCACTGTGTGGAGTTATGTTGCTGTGGTTCCTTACACATCTACAAAGGACTCCACAGTGAATTCCTGCATCTTGGAACCGCCTGCCTCCATAACCTCTGTCAGCTGACACAACACTGCTGAACAGCTGTTACCTAACACAGTCTAGCCTCTACATGCTCAATACATCTGCAATGTGAGGAAGAGGAGAGTGTTTGTATCTGTGTGTGTCTCAAGTAACAAATTTTGCATGATATACTTGCTGATGGGGAATAAAGCAGCAATGAAACCCAATTTGGTTTCTGTTAAGTAAGTAAGTAAGGTATGACAGGTGGTACAATGTGATGGTAAAGGACTGGGTCATTATGTTGACCCAGATATGTGTGCAAATAGAGAATTCTACTGACTAAAAAAAAAGAAGAAAAAAAGAAAAAAAGAAACACGAACAAAATACAATACTTGCAAATAAAATACTTCAAACATATCTGTAACGCCATCTGTCCATCTGTATGTTAGGTAGTAAACATGCTTACATACGCAACATATTTCAATTTACTGGAAAACGGATACAACAACTGACTAGAACAACACATCTTGTGATAAAAAGGTGAATAATAGGCAGACCAATCTCAGGGGAAATGTGCACATATTTCTGAGAAAATGTTTTCCATCTGTTTCGTCGACTCATACAAAAAGCAGACGACTATGCAGACTCAACAGATTTTTAGATAAAGAGCAAAAACATGACCACATCCTTAGCGTAACCTTTGCCAAGATAATTTAGACTAGCCTTTGACAAAATAACCTAATCTGAACTTGACTCTTGAAATTTTGCTTAAACTGAAAATAATCTTTGGTAAAAGTGTTGTATTTATTAGGTTTGACAATATACAAACTATAGATTTAACAGCTGGGACAATATAAGAAGACACTGTGAGGGAATGACCTTTTGACATGTATTGGTTTAAACCTCCCAAGCTGTTGTACAGCACATACATTGATTTCTCACTGCAGGCCCTTTTAAAATAATATTAATTATCAATGTATTAGAGCCTTAATTTCAATTCCTGCATTGTTATGGGGGGCTGTCATTTTAATCTGTTTTAACTGTCTGAGCAGTTGAGGTGATTTCCCTCCAGCATCAGTCATATTTACTCTTCGACTCAATGAAAACGCTGACATGTGATTAGGAGACCTTTCTGTCCCCATGTAAGCACAACATGAACCTGCCAGCAAAGATATCTATGACCTTCTTTACCTTAGCACTAACACAACTAAGTCAATAAGTACAATGTTCTGTTTGATATATATGCAATATATATTAGGGCTGTAACGAACGATTGTGATAATTATTTTCATGATTAATTGTTTATAAAACATCAAACAGTTGTGAAAAAAGACCGTCACAATTTCCCAGAGCCCAAAATTACATCTTAAAATTGCTTCTTTTATCCAACCAACAGTCCAAACAGAAAAGACTAACAATTTACAATAAATGAATAAAAAGAAAAGCTGCATGTCTTTTACATTTACAGGGAAAAATCTGCACTTCTTATGTGGATGTCCAGTCAGTGTTGATGGTAAACGTATTCAATTGAAGCAATAAATTCCTCAGTGTGACCTATATTGACCAAGAAAACTGAGTTCTTCAGCTGCAAAATATGTTGTTCTTCCTTACATCTAGTGATGTCACACTGATGTCACTGGATGTAAGGAAGAACTACAGGCCACTACAGTTTAGATTTTATTTTCTCTGGATATCCAGGGGGCTTCCTAAATGATTTTTGTCACCTAACGTTATGTTCTGGCAAACAAATTAATAGCTAGTGTGCTGGACATTTGTTAGCTGGAGCTAACGTTTGACAATGTTTGACAATTTTGCTTGAAAAATTACTGAAATTATTAATTGATTATCAAAATAGTTGGCAAATATTGACTAATCAATTAACGGACTAATTGTTGCAGCTCTAAAAAACAATTAATTAGTTGATGTCAAATCTAACTTTTTAAGATGAAACAGTCATTTAGTCACTAACTCAACTTTCTGGACCAGAGATGACTCATCAGTTTTAGTGCAACTCTGTCTCATCTATTTCATAGTCTTAAGTTGCAAACACTGTAAATCTTTGTTTCATTTACTTTGTTGATGAGCTTAGAGCCTCCATGAATTATCCAATGGATAACAACACAGCAGGACTGATTATTGAAGTTGAATGGCACAGCCACTGAAGAATCGTTGAAATATTCAGTCCATCATACAGCTGTGATTAGTTTTTATGTGCATGTGTATGTACGATGATCACTGATGAACAGCTCTGGAATATGTATACAAAACAGTTTCACTTGCTTTAAAGGTCCTCATTAGATGAAAATGATTCGCTTTTATGAGGATGCCTTGTTGTGTCCAGTGATCATCTTAGCAATCTTAACTTTCAGAGTTAATTACAATGTCACTCAGGCAGAAAACAAAAACTTCATCAGAGCAGATCCACAAGGCTCAGTTTCAATGCACCAGTTCGCACAAGACAGAAAATACACCAGAATAATTACAGTACAACATTTACCCATCAACCCATTCCCTGATGCATTTTCCCTGTCCCATCCCTGTCTTCATAATGAATCGGTTGCCATGGTTACCGTTGCTTAGCAACAGGCCAGTCAAATGCTCCTAATCCTGCGCTGTTGACAGTGAGCTGTGACTAGGGAAGGGAGGATGAGAAGGGGGAGAGGAGGGTGAGAGGAACGGGAGGGGGAACAAACAGCAGCGCTGGAGAGAATAGATACGAGGTGTATATGTGCGTGCATGCATTGAGTGCCTGTGCGTGTGTTTGTGGGTGCGTTATTATGAATGTGCAGCACAGGTTTATATGCAAGGGCTGAGGCTGAGCAACTGCAGTGAATTCAGTGTGTATGTGAGGTGAAAATGAAAAGCCGAGCTGTGAGGTTGGGTGCTTGTTTAAGCTCGTGTTAGCCAAACATCAAGGCAGACACTGACTGCAGTGTCAGCTCTATAGATATTGTTTCAATTATTATTTTTTATTAACCTCTCACACAGGAATTAATTACCTGTCACATGAAAGAAGACAGGACATTAATCACTGCTGTTTCATGTTTTTACGTCAAAGTTTGTCATGTGCACTTTTCCCTTTCAAACCACAGCAAAGATGACGTCTGGGCTGATCTGAAGGTGAAATGACAGTTTGCCTGATCAGTGGCTTTAAATCACACTAACAGAAACACAGAGGCAGGTGTCAGGACGAAAATGTATTCAGGAATATTCTCCCTCGCTCAGCTACAGCATCTTAACCGCCTAATGGCTTATCAAAGGCATTACTATCATATAATTGAATTGCTTCATATGACATAATGGTGTTTTGAAAAAGAGCTTTCCAGGAAACAGAATGAGACTGTTCAAGGACACACCAAGTGAAAAAATCATGTCATGCTTATTTTTGCCACTATTTTCCTTAGCAGGCCATTCATGCATCATACATACAGCAGGTTTCAAAGAGTCCCCTTTACTCTCTAGTAGGACTGGGCAATATGGACAGAATTGACACAATGAGATTTTCCATAAATAAACAAATAATAATCAGAAATGTAGATATAATGAGGGTAAAGGCAAACAATAGAACAGCTAAAACAGTCTAGCCAGTTCAGAAAATTACATCACTTTACTGTAATGCAGCCTTTAAAACCAGGAAAAAACACTTATGCCATATCACAATATAACAATATCCAAAATCTAAGATGATGTCACATCATGAATATCGATATATTGCTCAGCCCTAATTTAATTTATCTTAAATATTACTGAAATGCTATACGATGACCTCCAGCTTGAAGGTTTAGTGTTACCCACAACTAACCCTGTGTCTAGACCGCAAGTGTATCAGACTTGTTTTTCTCTCACACGTCTCATGCAACAGATACGCTCTCATTGTAATCTATGCAGCTGTCTGCACTGGCTCCATGCTGGTTCAGCTGTGTCTCTCGTGTGTACCTGCGACCTGAAGCATTTATTTACACTTCAACCCTATTTTTTTTAATTTACACATAAATGTGAGGTTGATGGTCTTAAAAGGGCACTTAATAAATACTTCTATCCACATTTTGCAACCTAGGCTATTGGAGCAGCCATGACATAAAAAAAATCTCTGAATTAAACGCTGAATTAAATGAGGAATTAGACAATATATTCAAAGGACCAATGTGGCAGTGAGCCTGCAGCTTCCAAACAGCTCCTCTCATCCTCCCCTTTCAAGCATGTAGAAGAACCTACAGTATGGTGGCTGAGAAACTCACCAAAGGCCCTATCTAGAGCCGGTGTTCGGTTTGTCTGTTCTTGGCTACTGCAGAAACACGGTGAACATGAAAACTAATTAAAACATACTTAATAAGATTATTATTAATATATAATATATATTAATATTAACAATATTAAATATTTCTATTCCACTATGGTGATAAATCCCCACAAATCTCACCTTTAACAGCAGGCGTCTTAAAATGGAGACCACTGCAAAAAACAAGCGTATGGTAACATTATAGTTTTTTATAGCTATGAAACACAAATTGCTTTTGTAAACAGAAGCCTACAGCTATATAATGTAGGTTAAAATATGAAAATAATCTACTTTGCCGTCAGCTTCAGTATAAAATTACGAATGACTTAAGTGTGAATCATATGCATCAGTGTTAATGGAAAAATACTCACATATATCAAATGAAAACTGATAAGTTTGGCTGCTCCTTTGCTGCTCAACGTTTTAAAATGCACAGGCAGAATGGAACCGGTACGGACAGACACTTCAGTGTCAGGTGAACACTGTTGACATGCGAGCACACAGGATAACCATTTACATGTACAGCTGTAACAAATAGTCAATTAATTAACTAGTCGATGGAAAGAAAATTGATCGGCAACTATTTTGATGACTGATTAATAATTTCAGCCATTAATCATTAGTTGCAGCCCAGGTTATATGTATTATTAATGTATTTCACCCATACTAGAGAAGAATTGACAAAAATAATATTATGTGCAATTGTGACGTCTTTGTGTGTTTGTTTATAAATTTAAACTCTTCGGTCCTGCTGTCCACAGTAACAGAGACATTCGTAGTTAAACAGAGGAGCAGAAGAGAGGGAGTAGCTTGAATAATGTAACTTTCAGGTGCAGCATAAAAAAACACGGTGACAGAGAAAATCATCTCAGTGGATGAGTGCAAACCAGCCCCCTCTTGTAAGGCAGTGACATTTAAAATGAACCTTAATGAATTAGGGAGGGGTGGCTGCACACTTAAGTGATTTGTATTTATGGGGAAAAAAAAGCAACGACACAGGGATGAACTTCCTCATTAATACTTAAGCTTAATTAAGGCCTGCGCCTCTGGACTATTCTGACAGGAGGCGGTGAGGTGGAAAGTGTATAGATGTGTGTGTATCTGTGAATCAGTGGGTGTTTGAAGCAAAGGAAGGGGGTCTGCATGCTTTAATGCCCCTGGATGTTGCTCCCCTGGCTCCTCCTCCCGCTCCCCCCATTAAGAAACTCTTACTGTACGAGCACTGTGGTGTCCAGGTGAGGAGACAGGAGACTCCCTGGGCTCAGCTGGCTGTCTCCTGCCATACTCTCTTAGCAGCTGGGCTCTTGTTTTGACACCCTGGAAAAAGGAGGAGTGAGGTCAAACAGCCTGTCATGACTTTGTGCAGTGTACAATGTTTAGGGGCCGGTCTTTGTCCTCGGGGACACATTCTTATACAGAAAGAGGAGCTTATGTTTCAATCTGATCGGGTCACGACATGTGAGAGAATGGGAGAAGGGAGGAAGACATTATGAATGAAGAAAGAGCAGTTTTAACTCTCTAACTCTTACAATTTTTTCCCCTTCTTCTTTCCTCTGTGTCATTTCAGTTGTCTTGACAATTAGATTGTTTATTAGCAGGACAGGGCAGGACAGGACAGTCTTTACAGAGATTTTTTTTTTTTACAATATCTAGTGGATATTTTGCAGACCTTGTGGTTGAATTCATTCAATTCATTTTCAGTGTGTTTTTGGAAACATCTGTCCCTTCAACAGTTTTCCTTCAGACGTGTTTTTATGAAGAGCTATTCTGTCAAATTTGGCAGACCCCCTAAAACAGATACCCATCTATCAAACGGGACCCACATATCATAAAATTTAACAACAATTATTAATGTAAGTTTTATTTTTTCAATAATAATTGAATGTACATAAAAAATCCAATATGGTAATATAGTTTTTTTTCCTAACCTGCTGTACATAAGCTGCTGTAAAATAAATTCTGTCTCTACATATAAGGGTTACATGCCTTACTAGCTTTTTCATCATTATCCAAAAATAGTGCCCTTACGCCACTCATTAATCAGGGTTTACTTTGAATCTGCACTACGATTGTCTAATCCTTTGCTATTCGCCTCAATATCTTTTTTCATGCTGAGCAGATCTTGTGATTTGCTCAGAGCATCATGTTGTTTCTGTAACCTTTTAAACAACAGTCTTCCATCTGACAACCTCCCAGTCACAAGCTACTGGCCAGTCGCCACATGCCAGCCATGAACAGATCAACTTTCTTCTTCCATTCTTTTCTCTTATACATTCAACGTCACATGAGCGCAAACTGTACAATGAAAGCACATGAGTGCATAAATGCACATACACATGTGCATGCACGGATGCACATTTTTCTTCTGTACCAAAACCAGTGTGTTTTATCATCCTGCAAATTAAATCTGGAAATTGAATTTAAAATAATTTATTTTTGTAGGGTCATGTCCTGTATGTGGTGGAATAGACGGAAAAAACAAACTAAATGTTACATAAAATTAAAGCTGCTACAAACAGTTCTGGAGAAAAATAGCTGATTGTTGAGTCTCATTCCCAGGTCATTAAATACTGACGTTTTGGTGACTGGCCTCGATCCGGGAATGACACTCAACAATCAACTATTATTCTCAAGAATCACTTGCAGTAGTGCTTTTGATTTTGATTTTTTAAATTTTAATAATGGTGCAGTGTTATTGGTCTGGTTTAATACCAATAACAGTCACAGTGTTAATATTTTCGTTTCTGGATGTTACGACCGGCTAATTTATCCACAGGAGATGGCGAACATCAGTGATTCCCATCACAGTTGTGAAATAAATTAGGGATGCATGACATTGGATTTTTGCCCTCAAAATAATGACTTACTTATCTCAAAATAATGGTTTAGTGTCTCAGATATAATGAGTTAGTGTCTCAAAATAAGGATTTAGCATCTCAAAATAATGTGTTAGTATTTCTAAATAATGAGACACACACAAGAACCAGAGCGGTTATGGTGGACTGGGAAAGTCTCAGGTGCTGCAACTTAGATGCAAAAGGTTAAAGCACTTTGTCTTCAGTGTAAACAGCCTACCTGACCTTGCCTCCAGGTGATTCATTCACGTTTTCATATTTTTGCCATATTACAACTATTCTTCACAAGCGTGAGATGTTGATCACTGACTGATCATTTCATAGTTTTGGTCTGGGAGAACTGGAGCGGTGGTAAAAGAAGTAATCAGCTGTTTCAGAGGGGAATGTGAGAGTTCAAACTCAGGTCTTCAACTGTCTGAGTCTCAAGTCTCTGTTGACATAACAAAGGAGCCACACCTTTGACTAGTCAAGTGGATATGTGTGACTTAACATCTACTATTATCTACCGTGACCTTACGTGGTCTAATTTTCTCTCTTGGGTTTTGCCAGATCACATGATCCCACTTGTGTGAATAAAGTGTGATTTTATGACAAATTGGGCTGTTTGGGATGTTGCTAGTAATACCAAGTAAATACTACTTTTTATCTTAGCTTTGAAATCCTTTCCACATGGTCTGATTTTCTGTTTTATTCTCTTTCCACATCCACACAGAGCCGCATGGCCGAGAGCTTGCGCCTGTTCGACTCCATCTGCAACAACAACTGGTTCACCAACACGTCGCTCATCCTCTTCCTCAACAAGAAGGACCTGTTGGCTGAGAAGATCAAACGCATTCCTCTGACAGTGTGCTTCCCTGACTACAAAGGTCAGAACACCTATGAGGAGGCAGCCGTCTATGTGCAACGGCAGTTTGAGGACCTCAACCGCAACAAGGAGACCAAGGAGATCTATTCGCACTTCACCTGTGCCACTGACACCAGCAACATCCAGTTTGTGTTCGACGCTGTCACGGACGTGATCATCCAGAACAATCTGAAGTACATTGGGCTGTGCTAGGACCTGAGGCTGGGTGGTGGGTGGGGTGGGGTGGGTGGGTGAAGTGGGCTGCTTTGGCAGCGGTTGGCCCGCCATCAGGCTGGATAAACAAGAGGCATGTCGATCTGCCTGACGGTTTATCTCTTTGAAGAGGTGCAAGAGAACTGCAAAATGAAATGAGGTAGTCAGATGGTCAGAGATGGACGATACTGTAGAAGTTTCAGTTGAAACAACAGAGCTGATGGGCCATGGTCAAGGTGGGAGTTTTACCCAATGTGTTTGCACTGAATATGAGTATGCAGAGACACCCAAACACACGCACACACATACACACACCCACACACATCCTTGTTTGCTCACACACACACACACAAGATCCTCGGATCAACAGTCAAGCACTTGTTTGACAAGGCAACACTGGAAATTTTAGACAGCTACCCCTACCTGCCTGCCAAACCTGAGGTAGTAGGTCTGTACTGGTGGTTTTCGGTTATGTTTGTCTACTTTATTTTATTTGCCAGAGTCAATTAATGCTGCTTATGAGAAGAATTTTGACAGAATCCATGTTCTCTTTTGGATTTTTTCACCCTAACAATGGTAACCAGTGAGTGCACCTGATGTTGAGACGTGGGAAGAGCCTGTATTTCTGAGGAAAACAAAAAAAAAATGTCAGTAGACATGATGTCACAGGGTTTCTACCTAAAAAGAGGAAACTGCCACAGTGTAAAGCTGAAGTGAAATACGTTTTCTACACACTGTTTCTGTTTTGCCCCTTGGTCGACTCTCTAATGTTGTTCTTTTCCCCTTCTTCTTTTATCTTTTTTGTGCTTTAAAAAAAAAAAGAATATGTCTCTCAAACCTGCGTTTTATAGCAGGTCACTGACTTATAAAAACCAGGAGAGTGTTATGCTCCGTATAGAGTCAAAAGTATTCTTTATGATCATTCCAGTTTCCAGCAAGAGACAACAAAAACAGTGCCAAGATCAATTTGTAAATAAAACCAGATCCCATCCATTACGTTAATTTTTGGTTTTGTTTTGTTTTTATGGACGAATACATTAAAACATGCATGATTTTGTTACTTTGGGATACTAATATATTTTCTTTGGGATTATGTTCCTCTTTTCTTAGGTTTAAAATAATATATTCCCAAAAATATATATAAAAGTCAAACACTGTGTACGATTGTACAGTTGTCAGAGAGGAATCTATTGAAAAGAGTTATATCAATATAATAACGGTGATGATGATGTTATGATGATGATGATGAAAAAGATGACGATGATGATCACAATGATGATGAGGAAAATCTCACGACAAAGTTAGCATGAGAGGAGAAAGTGGATCAAAGGAGAACAAGACTGTAGAAAAACATGAAGCAAACCTTGAGCGTTCAATCTTCCTTGCATTATCTAAGTGGAAATTGTTAAACAGCCAGTCAGTATGATGTGTAAATATACTGTAAGGTACACTCTTTGTTCAAACAAATGAAAATAAAGGTTGAGCTGGGATACTGTTAGTGAGATCAAAAAAAAAAAAAGAGAGCGCGAGAGAAAGAGAAGGAGGAAAAACCCCACTCCGCTCCTCCTCTTAACCTTTCTTTTCAGTTCAGAGGGTTGATGTGCAAACAACTCAGCTAAGGGCTTCAGGCTTGACTTTACGGGATGTCCACCTCAACAAAAGACAAAACGATTATAAAAGAAATATAAAAAGGACAATAACTATGAATAAAACAACTTATGCAAATTTTTCATGGTGTAGTAAATGTGTTTTTGGGTGGTGGTTGTGTCAAAAGTGCTTTAAATGTATTTGGGATGGGAGTTTTATTATTCTTTCATGATCATGCTGCATCAAATGATTTGCAACGTGGAATAGAATGTGCTGTCCAAAGTCCTTGTTTCCATCCTCGGTGTCCAAAATCATGGCATAAAAAGTGTTTGTCCTCGCCATACAATGTAGCCACTGGAGCGAGAATAATTCGGACATAAAGTATGCAATTAAATTACTCCTGAATGAACTTGGCCTATGTGTGATGGGGTGAAAGCGTACAGATTCCCCTCTAATTAGTGTATAAACCCCAGCCGACCCAATGTGTCTGCTGACGGGTCTGTCAGAGTCCCCCAATCAAAGTTTTTAGTCTTTAATGAGTTAAATATCGCACTTGTCACACAAATTAGATTTTATCCAATGCAGAATTTATGCAATGGTTGAGGTTTTGTCACATCTCAACCACTGAATAAAAACTAACAAACTCTTATGTGCAACCCCTTAAAAAGAGTACAGAATATTTTACATGGGGCTGCATGAGGAACTTATCAATAGCAAGTCTATTACCCACAGTAGATAGCGGTCGGCACACCCCAGGTTTGGTGAAGCAGAGAGGAGTACCACCCAAGCAATGTACTGCTGTGGACAGGGTCAGCAGGGTCAGTACTTAGGTCACTCAGAAAAATCAGTTTAAGTGCACACTATATTTAGCTATTTTAGACAGCTTTTTCCAACAAGACACCATCATTATAAAAGCCAAATAACACTCTCTCCAAACCAACCAAACTCCATAAGTGAAATCAGTCATTTTACCTCACAGAACACATGAATTGCTGGTCTACCACTGCCTTGATGTGTTAGTCTGTTTGTGTTATTGTATTTTAAAATAATAGTTCGGATTCACCAAAGTCACACAATAACACAAACAAACTAACCAATGGAGGCAGCGGTAGACCAGCACCCCTGTGTTCTGCCAGGTAAAATGACTGATTTTGCTCATGGAGTTTAGTAGGTTCACTTTCACTTTAGTAGGTTAAGTGATATTTCCTATGACTATTTTCCTATTTGGAAAGTCTGTCTGACAGCAAAACAAAAATATTATAAATATAGCATAGACTTAAACTGATACTGATTTTTTAGGTGGACCTTTTTTAAGTGGCTGAAATACCTTTTGTCGCTGACCCTGTCCACAGGAGTATATTGTTTAGCGTCTCTGCTGATGCTCTGCTTCTCTAAACTGAGGGTGTGTTAGCTGCCATCTACTGTAGATAATACACATCTTTTTTAATATGACAGCTGTCTTCTGAAAGACATTCAGACAATAAATGATACAATTGCTGTAATGAAACAGGATGATTTCTACCAAGCAGCCCATCCTGTTACCTTTCTGTTATGCTCATGCGGTATGAATATTTTTCATGTTTAAACATGATTTAAATATTGATGAGGCTTTCAGTACGTCAGACTGGGGACCATACATAAAACATTACAGTACTGTGCGGCTGATGGTTTTTAAAAATTATTTTTACTCATCTGATCTTTTCCTTATTTTAGCTCAATTTACATCACTGTGTGTAAAAAATGTCTTCAGGTCATTTTGGGTGTGTTCTTTTTTGGATTGATTGAAGCAACAGTGGGAATTTGTTTGAGAGATGAACATAAATAAAATCCACTGCTGAGAAGGGAGAGTCCTGCTGAAATCATGCCTTGTGACTGTCATGTGGTAGGAGTTTGTGCCAACCATAAAAATGACTGAGTTACAGACTGGGAGAATAGCTGCTGAACAAAAATCAAAGGAGGTATAGAAATGTTCTTTATTTGTTTATTCAGTGGAATCGGGAAGTAATTTTAAGTGAAATTTGAAACACAAACTCATGGGGCTGGAGTTTTTCTCAGGACTGCTTTGTCACAGGGTGGTGCTAAGCAGCGGATGTTGAAGTAATAGACTTTTGTTTGTCTGCCTGAGAAACATTTTCCTCTGGGTCACTTATTGACAGTCTAGTTACTGTCAGCGACATTGCTGATAAAACAAGGGAACCAAATAAAACCTAAAATAGAAATAAATCACATTATTAGTGAAATAATACTAAAAACCCAAAATTGAAATTCCTAAGTATTTGCTGTAGAAGCTGTATTATAAAAGCTTATGAACAAACATCTCACATATAAAGGAGCTTTACACTGAAAACCAACTGTACAAAGTCATAAAAAGAAATACTGAGGACATCATCCATCAAATGCACGAGGTGTGCATAGTACTTAAATGTTCAGCACTGGAATCCCTATGAATTAAACTGTGGCATATATGGCTAAGTGCAAAAAGTGCCCCTGACGCTTCTGCACAGGAACATTAACAAATGAACAACAGTAAATGGAGGTAATGAAATAAGACTACTACCACTTTGCTTAAAAAAAATAGGACAATGAGCAATAATTCAATTTTTTCTGTTGCAGAAATTATCCAAACTCTCTCTGTAATATCTACAGTATAACATTATGGGTAACATGATGTTTAACACTGGTCATATGTCGTAGTTCTGTTAGGCCGGACACACACCAGCCTTGTTTAGTCTTGTTGAACCGAGCCCTGGAGTATTTACCCCCTCTGTGCAGTTTGTTTGGGTGGGTGTGAACGCTGTACTCAAACCCTGGTCTGGACCAAACAACCACTCTCTGGTACGCCAAATGAGGTCAAGTGGACCATTATGGAGTGATTCATTTCTGGTGTGAACGCCATTTGAACCAGTCATAGGTTCACATAAAAATCGTATGAGTCATTTCATTGGTTAATAAAACAATTTCTCTTCCTGTTTTACTGACTGGTGGACTATTAGCACAATTGCTACCAAAATGTGGACTAACATGGGACAAACCTGGACTCACAACAAAGTGAGAAATGCCCACATTATGAAATTATCGAACATCCGCTGTCTTACAAGATGTTCATATGCGCAGTCCTCTGTAGTCAGCTAATTTTGCGCTCCAAATCAACGCCAACATGAACAGAACCTGGTGATGTTCTGTGATGAATGATATCCAGGTAGCGATTGAGCCATTTGTTGTCTTTTTACCTATGACCAATAATCAAGTGACATTTCCACCACATGACATGTGTTTACCATTTCCTGACTGTTTGAGTTTTGCCTTTGTGAACACAAACTGGACCAGCTGGAAAATTGAAACAATATATCATCCTCACAAACAACAACAACCTCTGAGCTAGCAACCTACCAGCTAAAGATGGCAAGTTAACTGAACCTTAACCTGGTCACTAACAGTACAAACGTTAACAAGCTAGTTGCTGTTACCTTTTCTTTTCTGGGGATTTAGCCACTTTAATGCCAAGGCTCTCCTCCCCATGTGCAGTTCTGGTTATGTGAGACTCTAATGCTCTATGAGAGAGTGAATCTGACAATAGATTAAACAGTTATAGTGTGGAGTAATTGGGTGAAGACACAATAGGGTAAAGGTATCATGTGTCTTTTTGTCATAATGCATGATGCAATGTAACCTGATATGAAATCCATGTGCGAGGACTGTGCCACGTTCATTTACAGTTTAAGTATCTAAAAATTGGGAGTGGTCTATTTTCAATCATTTATCATTTCCAGCAATATCTCCACAATGTCTAGGAACCTAGATATTTGTGTCTTAGATTTTGTAAACGTCAAAAGAGATTTGTCCATAGATTTAAGATTTAAGCTGGGGCCAAGCCAAACTAGAAACTCAAGACATCCAATATCTAATAAGGAAAGGGGATTGAGGGCACTTCTAAAAATGTAAGTAGTTCACAAACAACCATGGGCACAAATAGAAATTCTTGGCTGTATGATGACAGTTCTGAAACAATAAATATATATAATCCTTGGCATGTTCCACGGCCCTGTCTATTTCTAGGCCTCCTAAATCATTTAGACTTTTTTTAAGAAAGAAAAAAAAAAGAGAAAAAAAGAAGGTCCTTGCCACTAGCCTCTCTTGACCCTTTCTGAGTTGTTGACCCTCACTTATTTGCCTCTTCACTTCCCTTCATAAGATCTCTTCTAAATTGGTTTTCCTCACACCACCAGCACCAGGTGCATCTTGTAATTTCTCTCCTTCCATCTCCTCCCCTCTTAGATGACTCGTTGTGTGTCTCCACGGTGACCCAAACATTTATATCTGCCCTCTTATCCCCTCTTGAACTTCTCCCCTTTCCTCTAAGCTTGTCTATCTGCTCCCACCTGCTCCTTGGCTGTAAACCAGCTGGTGAATCAAATGGACAAGCCTGCAGGCCAGCTGGAAGAAAATTCCATAAGTTTGGCTTTCTTGGAAGAGTTTTAGCCCTGTACATCATCTCCTCACTTTCTCTTAACCATTTCAAGTCTCCTGTTTCTGACCAACAGAAGCTCCTTTCGTCTTAGCACTACTCCTCCCTCCTCTGTTGACTCCAAAAAGACAGTGATGACAGCCGAGGCTCATCTTCCAGGCTAGCCTCTAGTCGCTGTCTCCTCCTCTGACCCCTCTAATATGAGCTTAATGTCTCCCTCAACCCATCCTTAATGAAGTCCTAAAAAGATTCCCATGAGCGGACTTAACTTCTGCCCTCTTGAACCCTTCTCCCCCTCCCGGACCATCGCTGCTGATTTGCTCTGCTTCCTGACTGATATCATCAACCCCTCCCTGACATCTGGCTGCAAACCATCTGTCTTTGACTTAGAGCCATTGCTCGACTCGCAAAATCTTCTCTTGACCCATCTGACATCCATTATAGACGGCTGTCAAGTATTTCTTTGCCACTTGTTCATTACTGCTGCATGTAGTTTGATCAATCCAGAAACTCAACTTGTATTTAATGAATTAATTGTGGTGACAATATTAAATATTGTTTAAATATTGAATTGTTTTTATTTAAATTGTTATTTTCTAAATGTGAGAGTCCAGGTGCCTTTTTAGCAGAAAGCTATAAAAGCCTGTGCTTGAAATTAAACACAGCCAGTGCCCAGTGTTCACAACAGAATTACCATTACATGACTTTGAAGTGGAGTCAATATTATCTCAGCAATTTATCATCCATCCATCCATTATTTATAACTGCTTATCCTTTTACAGGGTCACAGGGGGCTGGAGCCTATCCCAGCTGACATTGGACAAGAGGCAGCAGACACCCTGGACATGCCGCCAGTTCATCACAGGGCTGACACATAAACAACCATTCACACTCACATTCACACTTACAGGCAATTCAGAGTCAGCTATTAACCTAACCTGCATGTCTTTGGGTTGAGGGAGGACAGTGGGGGTGGCTGGAGCACCAGGAGGGAACCCACACAGACATGGGGAGAACATGCAAACTCCACGCAGAAAGGTCCCAACATAAACCTATTCAGAAAAAAATCCACAAAAACCTCATGAAATCAGTGTGAGCTCAATATCAGCTAGCTAACCTACTAAATCACTGTGCAGCACATGTCCATAACAGCAAACTAGTTAGCTATATGTTATTGAAACATAGTGCCCAATTACAGTAGCTGTATTGTTATCCCAGTGTACAGCCACACTGTGAGTGACAATCGATCTTTTATAACTTCACAAGTAAGAGACTCTGACATATCCTACACCTCAGAAACTACTGACAAAAGTGACAAAAGAGAGTGAGGCCAACAGACCTAACATTAGACATTCTACAACTGCTGTTGACTTAGCAGCGATAGGTAAGCGCAAATAAGAGATGACCCCAAATTATTGTCCCCTCCCTCCAATAGCTAAGAGGTCTTGGCCTGAAAAACATTTAAGACCCTTAGTCTACAGTAGGGCTGCACAATTAAAAAAAAAAAATCAGGATCTCAATTTATACATTTATGTGAAATCATTTCTGAATGAAAATTATTTTCTTGCTCCTAAAGCAAACTACATCACAAAATCCCAGCCGCCAGACTACACAAATCTCAATAATGCAGATGTTATACAGTGCATTGGCATTCTGTTTTTTTTTATGTTCAGCAGCATTTCAGTTAATCACTTTGATTAAGTCTTTTAAAGTAAGAGAGGAAAAGAGACTTAAGGTAATATTTTTATTAAAAGAGACTTAAGTTTAAGTCCAGCATTTTGATGTTATGTCTGTTTAAAGCCCTGTCTAGACAGCAAGTGAGATGCATTTTTTTCACTGAGTGTCTAAGATAAATGAATATAAATGTTTTCATGTGAGATCATCATGTCATGTGAGAGAAGCGCGATCTCAATTCTTAGGGAGAAAAATCGTGATTCACATTTTAGTATGAATTGTGTAGCCCTCATCCACAGTCATTCTAGCAGCTCTGTGAGGGTGTATGCAAAGACTTGCTAGATTTGCAAGTATTAGTAAACCAAAATATTGGACCAATTTTAAAAAATGACCCAGTTATGGTGCTAGATGAAAGGTCAGAAGTTATTACAATTTATCCTGTGGGGCACATGACTGTCTATACCAGATTCATACAAATCCATCAAATAGTTCTTGAGACATTTTACTCAAAACCACAAATATGAATCTCATGTTGGAGCTAGATCACTTAAAGTCATTAGGATTCAACGTTGGGAATTGTGAATGTCTGTGCAAAATTTCATTGCAATCCAGTAATAGTAGTAGAGATATTTCAGTCTGGACCAAAGTAGTGGACCAATCATTGAGCCAACCAACAGACAGACTGACCAACAGAACAACATTGCCAAGTCTAAATCCGCTAGCATGGCTGAAGAACAATCTACAAGAAAGCACAAGAAAGCATCTTATCTGTTAAGGATAAACAGCTAAATTTAATGGCCACGTGGATTTATATCAAAGACTACCGCTGGTTTTTACATACATGAATGTTAGCAGAAATGTGTTGTGCTGAAATAATTTCTTTTTATCCACAGCCAACTTGAGGCCCTCTCTGCAGGCTCTGTTGTCGATTTGTTAGCCCTCCTCTTGTGCCAGCCAGATATGCCAGGAGACTGCGGCCCTGCAGACAGACTGGCAAGTGAACCTTCTACAGCCTTCCTCTGCCGGTATGTAGAGTGAACATAACCTCTGTATTTAGCACTTCTCCATCAAGCCCTCCATGGGATGCTCGCATAGCCAAATCAGCTCAAGATTGCTCCTCTCATTTGATATCATAAACAGCAGAACAATGTCTGGTCAAACAAGGTAACTGTATTTGTTGTGCTGCTGAGAGGAGCAAAAGCAGCGCTCTCTGTTGTAGCCTGGATGTAATGAAAACATAGTCCTACCTTACCAGGCCTTTGGTGATGCCTGAAGCCTCGATCAAGTCCATCTCACAGTGCTTTGGGGCATTAGCTAAGATGGGTCAACATTCCTCTGCTGAAGAAAAGGATATATATGTGATTGATATTCAACTAAACAGCAGAAGAAAGGTGTGATTGCATATGGTCAGCCAGTGCAAACTGAATCATAAAAATAAGGCAGAGGGATATGGCTCGGTCACACCAGTGTTTATAAATTTCACACAGAAATCTATTCATTTCAAAGGAAAACCCATGATCAGGTCCTTCAATTTTGAACGTAAACTTGTGCCAATTTACTGAATGTTACAACAGTATACCAGACCAACAACTGCTGCATCTTGAGTCCCAACATTTCAGTGGCTGAGAGAGCTCAATGTAACGCAACTTCAACGACCAGTGTGTAGGCATTTAGCCATGAGGTTGTAGATTGCAACAACAGGGCTGCTGAGGTAACGAAAACACAGCTATTCTTATTTTTTGGGTGGTTATACACTATGAACATACATACATAATACATACAATTACAACTACATTATATTCAATTTACACCATATTCTGACAATAAATTCCCTTAAATTTTACACACTGGACATTTAAGAAGAAACAAGCAAATAAATAAAACATAAGCAAATTGAGAAACAGGTTAGACAATCTCACAACACAGTCACCACAAAGAAACGCATTGAAAATACAGACAACACAAGCAAACTAACACCCCCAACCCTCTGCAGCACTGACAGCACTTGTAGGCCTGCCAGCCTGCAACGCAAGTCCCACCTAAGTGCCATCTGCAGTGTGGGACTAGACGAGACTGGAACATTAACTGTCAGACTGATGGACAGAGAGAAAGCGTGTATTGGCAGTCAAACTGTCACACCCAATATGGGCCATAGCAACTGATCACTGCAATCACTGAAACTAAAACTGTATTGCTGTTTCTCTCACTGCATATACAATGTATTGCATATATAATATTTCCTGTTCTCACTTCTCACAAAAAACAGTTTTAAATTAGACTACCTGATTAAATTGAATAAGGTTACTGAAAATGAACAAAATCAGCATCATAGTAACTGTTATAGTATGCTGTAGTGTTGTAGTCAGGTTTGGCAATGTTATCTGCCAATCATAGACTCAGGACGGCACGCCTTGTGGTTGGCAGCTAGTTCCTGATGTGAAGCTCACAGTTTTTCCTGTTTTCTAACTTGTAGTGGTGGCTATACAAATAAACACCCCTTCCACAAGGTATACCATTTCTCCTCAACTGCACTTTACCTTTGCTTTTAGTCTAGTCTATTTTCAAGCAAAGGTTGTAAAAGAACTCATCTTGGCACAGTGATTTTATGAACAACTTGCAATTTATTGAACTGCAACACTTATCTGGCTCTTAAAAAGGTGTTGTCTGTTCACATTTCCTAAATGCTCACTTCCCCTAATTGCCATAATTTGTGTCTAGTCTGTAGAAAAATGACTGTGTCTTCTAACACCTTTTAGGTGTTTGGCAGAATGGCCTGTAGGCATCATTATTAGGGGGTGAGTAAAAATATCCTGACTTTAGTAACTCCATCTGTCTTTTGCTGCGCTGCCTAATAGAGATGCATGTTTTATATTTTGGGTCAATAATTTAGGGGTCCACTAATGGGAACCTTACCTTATTATGTATTATTCCGATAATAAAATTATAGTTGAGAAATGGATGTCTTTAATTTTCAATATCATTTAAATTGCCTTCATGAAGAAGCACACCATCAGCAAACTCTGATACAGTAACTGGCTATATGCATGATTTTTGTTATTTATTTTTGTTGTAATAGTAATGTCTGTTAGATTTGGTTAGGTCAGAACTATGACGTATTAAAGCATCCATCTTTGTTCACTACAACATGGGCCTTGTTCAACCCAAATATGTTTTTTGTATTATCCAGATTACATCCATATTTATTTTATGGATAGCAAAAAAACAAACAAACACATTAAATGCGATTTTTGCAAATCAGATCCACGCCACATTTGGAGGTGGTTTGAAAAGCAAGCATCTGAAAGCATCTGACGTCAGCGTGTCTTCTGAGTGACGGAAATGTATCAGAGTGGCTGAGCAGAATCTATTCTCTTAGCAGAGCAGTATGAAGGACAACACAGAGGACAACAGTCTATGGACAGACACTGAAATAGATTGATGGAGTTCTGCAACGCATCACCAGAGTACGTACTGATCCCAGAGTCATTACCACAACAACCCATGTAGGTAGGTTGGTGATATCTGGACGGACAAATCTGACCTGATAACTTGCAAATCATAGTGTGAACAGTCGTAAGGATGATTTGACAAACAAATCTGATTTGCCTGCAGTCTGACCCTTAGTCTTTCTCAGGTATGCATAAACTGCAGGTTATGAACTTTTTTACAAAAAGTATAAAAAAGTGAAATTATCAGTTATCGTATCAGCCACAAGAAACCGCTAATTATTAGTTATCAGTATTGGCTGAAAAAAATACAAACACTGTGTATTTCCCTTATTGACAGACTGTGGGGCTCAGTGCATCTGCTGTTCTGTTAGTGTCACTTTTCCATGAGCATGACCCTGATTTGCTGCGGTCCTCGAGTAAATCATTTTCATGACTGACTGACATATCGATGTGCATGTGCATAAAATCAAATCACTGGCCTGCCCTTGTAATACTAATGCAGCTCAGGGAGAGGTTAAGGCTGTGAAGCAGATTTACTCTGCATTTCTGGTCAAAATTGCAGCAGTACTCTGTTAGTTGTTGCCTTGCTAGAAAGTGTGTGGGCCATCCAGATGAAGACCTGACTCATCCCAAGACTCATCCTCCTTTTTATTGATCTAACTTTTTATTTGGGTCGTTTTGCTTTATTCAAATCACTATATCCAGCTGCCGTTTTAAAGGATAGCCAAACCCTGCAGTGTGTAGCAATCAATCTCTCAATACATTCCCTGTCTGTGGCACTAAAAACTGAAATGTAAAGTAGCTCATACATATATAGTTTCATGATTTAAAACAGCTGGACACTGTTGCATTGAATTTGCTAAATGTTACTCAAACAAGAGTAAATTCTGCATTTTTTGAGGACTATTTTCAGTGGCAGATTAATGCATTTGTGCCATAATAGAAGTATAAGGTATATCAGGCTTTAAAATCCACTGAAAATATTTGTCAGTAGGATCAGTTCATTGCTTCCAACCTGGTTTTAGTCTTTTCACAGGATTTGGTGACAGTAAGTATCACTTATTCTGTGAAGTAAAGGGGGTTAAAGGGTACACATCACGCTAGCCCAGGGTCTGAGGAAACCATGCAAAGATCTATGGTTTACCCTTAAATGGGAAGTACAACAATTTAATGACTCATGACTGATAGCACACGTTATTTTTTACATGATTGCTGAAACACATTTCAGCTTTTTTCTAATACCCCAGCTATTATTGTGAAAATGGTGCAGTCACACATGTGCCGCTAATGCAACGTGAACTGACTAAGTCATGATACCTCACCAAAGAGCCCCAAAAACAAAAGCCAGACACAGAGAATAAAATTAAGGAGCACAGAGGCAATGGCCAAATTTTTGGCCAGAAAACAGTAGGAAGAAGGAAGCACAGTTGAATGTGAGGTGATGAACTAGGCAGAGTAGTTAATAAAACTTTTGCTAGCTTAACCTTTAAATAATGTTAGCCTGTTCACTTAACTAACCAAACAGTGCTGCGCTGCCCTTATAAGGCTATTTTACTGCAGTGAGTGTGGATGAGAGGCCCGACTTGGAAAATTTTGTCCCCCTGCCTGGCCTGCATGTGGGATCAGGGGAGCTGTCTTCATTGTGAAACAACCACCATTGCAGATGCAAATCTATCTTACGTTCAGGGGCATCATGCAAGCCAAAATTCTGGGCAGGTACAATTGGAGCAGCAGTCATTAGGTCCTGCCCAAGAAAAAAAGAGAAAATAATGTCACAATTTTATGCTATCGGACATATAAATTCAAAGACTTTGGGGGATTTTTTTCAAAATGTCACAAAATTAGTTTTGTATATGTATTTATATAGATATTCATGTCAATTTGTTGCACTGTTAGTGTCTACACTGCTGCCATTTTTCTTGAAAAAGAACTAAATCTTGTATGTTTTGCCCCAAAATTTAAAGTGACATAAAAAATCAGCTAATTGACCACTTCTAACACAGTACTGACAACATCTTTATTATCATTATTGTTATTATTATTACCATCATCATCATCATCATCATCATGCTGGTGTGAGAATCATCTTTAGACTATTCACTTATCTTTACCTGCTTCACACGAATCAGCAACTTTAACTCTTAATCAATCCCTTCATTGATTGATTGGTCTGACATGGTAATACGATTAAAGGTACAGACGTTCCCATGAAGAAAATAACTTATCACTAGGATAGAGCTGGGTGAAAAAAAAAAAGATTTTTCACTCCATTTTTGGCATGGAGATATCAAGTGGAATTTAATTGTACTCCAGCAGGGCATGGCTGCTCTGTGACATAGTTACCTTGAATACAATTATGTATTTCTCTGAGTTTGAACATGGTTGGAAAAATTTGGGATAATGTAAGTAGACAACTCAACAACATATATAACATAAGTTGAGTAATTTTTGTACATCTTAATGCGAAAATGTTAAATATTATACTTGGCAGCATTGTCATCTGAATTGTAGGTTTTCAGATGCGTTTCTGGTTGAATATTTCACATTACCATTCAAACTTGAGCATTCTTCATCCTTTCTCCTGAGCAGGGTGACCACAGTAAATGCAACAAGTGAAACTGTGAATCACTTATTTTTAGTAAATAACTAACCCTTACATATCAAATCAAATTTTCATTAACATCAAGTACACAGCTGCAACCATTTCCCGATTTGTCTTCTATTTATCTCCATTTCCATGGTGACCCTCCTTTTCATAACCCCACTTAAAGACATGATTCATTTCCAGCCTCTGTAAGTCCTTTCCTTGTCATATGTTCCATTACTTCACAAAGATCACAAAGATACGGTTTCAGAGAAGCAATCCACCTATAATTAATAGGCTTACTGGCTTCCAAATTCTGGGCAATCTGCCCTCCTGCCATACTTTATTACACCAGTCTAAAAATGCCTCCAATGCTTTATCACTACCATAATCTAACCTAACCTTTTTGATCATTTTAGTCTTGATTTATTCTCTTCTAATAATAATGAAAAATGCATTTATTACAGACTACCACTAAAGCTATCAGAAAATTTATTTATTTCTTGCTTCACATCAGTTTTTTTCAGCCTTTGACATGTTCACAGGACTAGAGCTAAAAAAAAAAGTTTTTTCCAGACATAAGTTTCCATTTTAAAACAATATATGTGGCTTATATATGTCCATTACATTTTATTCTGACATTATAAAGCTTTTGATATACGTCACTTTGTTAATATATGGATACATTGAGATTGCAGAAATATATAGTATGACGTCTTTGCTTGAAGAGCTACAGTAACTTACAGCTAAGTCTAAAAAATGTCTTGACTACTTTATTACCACCAACTGGTATTTTTCCATTTGTAAAGCCTCTACCTGTGCCTTAGTGCAGCCCTTTCTCTGGATTTTTCAATAATTAACAAGTTGTTTCTTGCTTTGGAAGCTCTAAGCAGCAAATGCGGAGACTGAGAGAATAATCAAACATTCATAGTTTCATTCTTTTAATGGTACCTGACTACGAAGGTGTCAACCAAGTGCTAAATTTATCTAACTACAGTTTTGAGGTGCCTTACATTTCCATCTCGTGGAAGTCTAAACTGCCTATCTGCTCAGGGTGATGGGGAGTCTCCCAGCACACATTAGGGAAAAGACATGGTGCACCCTTAACTTACACAACATAATCCAGAAACATTATCCGGATAAGGAAAATCACATGTTAATGCAAGGTGTAGATCACATCTGGAGGTAGTCTGGCTCACATTATGTTGTGTTACTTTAATACAATATGCTGGCATCCATGCACAAGATAACATTGACACAGATCTTTGCTTTTAGTTTAGTTAGTTAGTTAAATATAGGTTGTTGTTCAAATTAAGAGACCAAGCAAGCAAGACTGAAAGAGAAACGCTTTTTATTACTGATTATTCGTCTATTCTGTGCCATGAAGGTTCATGAAAGTGAATAATGTACAGTAGGAAATGCATGTGTGACGGTGTGTACTGCAGCTGTGCAACTGATCTGCTGTTACTAAGGCATATAATTTATCTAGTCACAAAGTAACCTACATGTAGGTACTGCAACATACTGGGACAAACTGACAAAATAAGAAAGAAATAACTTAATACATTACTACATTTGCCAAATTAACAAGAGGGGACAAATGATTAATAATATGTTGTAGATGTTTTAAAAAGGTCCCCTAACTCAACGACTCACAAAACTTTTTTAGGAAGTCAGGTGCTGATCTGAAACTTATTAATACTATTAAGTATTTACCCATTTATATAAGCATTTGGGATACATTTATTACAGTTTTTTTCTTCTTCTTCTTTTTCACACATGGGGAATGTGGCTGGTTGCAGACTAACATATGTACAGTATATATAACTGTTTGTTTGATGAAGATTTAGTACCAAAACTTATTTGGTACTAAACTTAAACTTATAAATTAATGATATATTGCAAGCTAGACAATGTGCAGTTTTACAAAATCTTGGTGCTGATTTGCTGCCACCATTACTCATACATAGGCTTGCTCAGGAGGACAGACAGTTTCACTTTTTCCTCTGACATTTTATGTACCAAACAATGAATTATTAATTGATTAATTAAGGATTACTGCCCCATTGTCCCAAGCCTCCAGGGCCACAAAAGCCCCATGATCACTGTGTGCCAATTAATCTATAACTAATTGCAGACAGACCTTTTTAACAGCAGAAAAACCACAGGTGTAACTAATAACATTAATGATTTCTGCATTTCATTTTGGTGCATGAATCCCAGAGTCCAGGAGAACAATCACTCTGACTCAGTGGTGTGGCTAACTGGGACACCATTGTTAAGCTGATGCTAAAAGTATTAAATCCACCTGTGCTTTTCTTGCTATGATAAGTCAAAACATCTGTTGTGAAAAGGACCAGTTTGTCTGAAAGTACGCACCACTAAAGCACACTTTTAACTAAAATACCAAGGGTCTTAAAATGGCTCCTGTATTATTACCTAAGCTAATCACTATTATTATTAGACTTTACAGATTATACTTGGTCTTTCCATGTAAAATATCCATTTTTGTATTTGTTAAATTAAATTTACTCAGCTGTGCATTCAGCTATGTGGATACACATAGACTGTAATGCAGTAAATACCATGTGTTAATATATTACAAACTGAATTGAGTTAATTAACCTTCGATTCAAAAGCTAATCATTCAACTGATTAATTATTCAAGTGTATTGATTTTTATTTGGTATTATGATCCGAGCACCCCTCAAATTAAGTTAAAAAAATATGTCAAATGTATCTTGTTTTCTTCAGAAAACACATACTAAAACATCTCTTTGTTGTAATCCAGAGATCAGCATTGATTGGATTGTGGCATGAAACCTTTAAACAACATGCCATTGTAAATAATATTGATCTATTGCTGCTCAGCCTGCATGTTCAGCAAATGGGATAGGCCCAACTGAACATTGATGCCTTACAATGCGACAAAAAAAGATTCATTTAGCTTCCAACAACAGAGCTACATATTGATGGAGACAAGATGGAGAATAAGGAGCTTGATTTTGGACATCTATGCTTATGCAACATATAAAGTGGAGTATTTAACCGAGCAGTGAGGGAACATTAAAGTTCAGGTGCTTGGCCCATGTCATTATGTGCAATCAACGTTAAAACTGGTAGCACATTACTGTAATAAAGAGACATCAAACCTACTGTGAGAGCAGTTAAGGTTGCAAAGGCACAGGTTCCTATAGCAGGAATTTAATTTCTTTAAGTATGGTATAAAATCACCAGTAATGATACAAAAAGGGATCAGGAGATGAGTTCAAATGCCAAGTGATAAGCAAGCTTGGGTACATAAATTAGATACATTTTAGTCCAAAAAGTACATCCAAAATAACCACCCTTGGTTGCCTTGGTTTAAAAGGTCATTCAGACACCATGAAAATAATTCTTAAAGTAGGTGTTATTTACCACAGACAGACAGAAGAGAAGTGTTGAAGATAATGGGGCCTTTGAAGCAGGAGACAGAGGAAAAAGTCCCAAAAATACAACTGAAATTGGTTTAAGGTGACAGACTGAATGAGACCAACTTCCCAGGAGTTATCTTTTATGCTCTGACAAGTATGAAAAGGCAGTGAATGATCTCCTGTCAGTAAGGGAAGGGAAGGTCTACTTCGTCCATTCTTACCACTGTTGCTTATAACTGCTTTCTCCAATTACTCTGAATCAAATGTACAGGAACAAAGTAGGCTATTAATACTTACTTCCCAGCTCTGCAGCTTTGTCACAATGCATTTTCCAGCTAATCCAAGATGGTTTTAAATAGTTTATTTAGCTTAAGAAGTAGGATAATAATTTTCTCCACCCATAATGGAACAATAATCCAAACAGTAATAACTAGTGTTGTCTCAAGAAAAGTATGAGTACCATAAATCTGTGCCTAAGTACAGTACTTGAGTAAATGTACTTAGTCACATTCCACCACAGCAGTAAAAAAAAATATGATAAAACTATTGAATGCCACCTGCCCGGCAGAAAACAACAGACAGACAAAATTAGCAACTTGCTAACAACAGCCAAACATCTAGCTGGCTAACAGCTTAGTTTTTTTTAGACTAAATCACTGAATGGGACGTTACATTGGCACTGTGTAGTATAAAGATATGTTTGTATTTTACTCTGCTTCTTATTGTCACTAGTTCAGGACGTTTACCTGAGATACCGTTACATTTGTCAACCTTACTGTCAATTGTAAAGTTAGCTAACGTTAAGGATGTTGTTTCAGAGCACTTTCAATAAAGCAGATATCTCACCTTGTTGTAGTTTGTTCTGTGGCTGTCGTGTAGCTCAATCCTGGTTTCAGTCCTGGCTTCATGCTTCAGTCTGTATTTATGACTCTCCTGTCAGTTTGAAAGCCGGAAGTTTTAGCAAACAGAAAGATTTTCTTTGACCGTTAGCATTAGCATCCTCTCAGGTGACACCATGTGACGCCATGTTTGTTGAAAATGTTGGGCGACTTCCTCTCAGCAGCAAAACAGGAGCAACCAGAGCAAAATCGTTTTTACGTTAAAATGGACTTACTTAACAGTTATAGACTAACCTAATTGCTAAGCTTGTGAAAAAGGCTGGCTCTGTGATCGGAGTAAGGATGGACTCTCTTGAGGAAGTTGTGGAGAGAGACACAATGAGGACGGTGGAGGCCATCCTAAACAACATGGATCATCCACTGCATAACACCTT
>JAJHUR010073791.1:79184-89241 GCA_027495735.1 Lutjanus campechanus
AGTATAAAGATATGTTTGTATTTTACTCTGCTTCTTATTGTCACTAGTTCAGGACGTTTACCTGAGATACCGTTACATTTGTCAACGTTACTGTCAATTGTAAAGTTAGCTAACGTTAAGGATGTTGTTTCAGAGCACTTTCAATAAAGCAGATATCTCACCTTGTTGTAGCTTGTTCTGTGGCTGTCGTGTAGCTCAATCCTGGTTTCAGTCCTGGCTTCATGCTTCAGTCTGTATTTATGACTCTCCTGTCAGTTTGAAAGCCGGAAGTTTTAGCAAACAGAAAGATTTTCTTTGACCGTTAGCATTAGCATCCTCTCAGGTGACACTATGTGACGCCATGTTTGTTGAAAATGTTGGGCGACTTCCTCTCAGCAGCAAAACAGGAGCAACCAGAGCAAAATCGTTTTTACGTTAAAATGGACTTACTGAACAGTTATAGACTAACCTAATTAGTAGTACAAACTGCAACTGGGCAGATGGCTTATGCAAATCAAGGTTGCGAAAACCAGCCCAACTGTCAATAAAGGCAGTACAGGGGCACATCACATCTGTGTGTGTTTATGTGAGCGTGCGTGTGACGTGTGCCTGGTCTGTGTACACGCTTATCTGGAGTCAGTTTGGTGGGATTTGGGTATAAATAAATTGTTTAATTTAAAACATGGATGTGTATTTTACTGTTTTCATTGTCGACAAATCTGTCTATCATTTTCTTGATTAATCGAAACTGTTTGGTCAATAAAATGTCAGAAAATAGTGAAAAATGTCAATCAGTGTTTCCCAAAGCTCAAGATGACATCCCCAAATATCTTGTTTTGCCCACAACCCAAAAATATTTAGTTTACTCTCATCAAGGAGTAAAGAAACCAGAAAACATTCACATTTAAGAAGCTGGAAACCGAAAATTTTATTTTATTTCTTTAAAAATAAACAGTTGACGATTAATTTCAGCTCTAATGTAAATATTATTTATGTAATTTGTAACCAAATTAGGTCCACCAAATCAGCAGACAAAAATATCATCAACACTTCACAGTAAGCCTTAACTACGCGGGAAAAACATGGACCTGGCAACCCTGCTGCAAACTATACCCTTATAAAGCACCATCACAGGCTCACTGGCTCCATCTGCTGTTGTGAATAAGTATATGTTTTTTCAGAGCATAAAATGTGTCAGTTCATTTGTTTTCACACCATGGTATGGTGTTTAAAATGGACTGCCTACACACTGAATGATTCACACCCATCGGCACAGACAGTCACTAATGACAAACAAGACATTGGGATATCTGCAGTGGTAAGTGACATACTTTTTATGATGCTGAGTTGCTGTCTATCAGCAGCCTAGCTGAAAGATGGCCTCTGACCTACTGTTTAGACATACATAAGATGCATAGCTAATGGGTTGAGGCAGTTGAGAAGTGTAGATTCCAATCTATCTATCTTTTTTTGTGCTGCCAGAGCTCTTTCAGTTTCTTCTCACTCACATCACAGTGATGCACCATTTCTGCAGTGTTGTACTACTGTGCCACCTTGTGGTGAACAAGGGCTGGGTCACATCAGTGAATCAGTAGTGAATACAAATTACAGGGCAGGATTTTTCTAATAAATAACATAATCCACTGGTTTGCAAAATAGTGTAATCTAATCAGAATACTTTTGGATTAGCACCCTATACTAAAAATTGGATGCTGCCACAAAAATTTGAGTTACACAAATATATTTTTTTTCTCTTTAAAAATTTTCAGTGCACATAAAATACATTTTTGAATGGAGTTCTTTTCTCTCTCTAAGTGTAGCACTGTTAGACACACTTTTCATAAGTTAATAGTGGATTGGTTATCATAAAAAAAACAAGTTAAAGTTAAGGCATAATTAAAAATATAATCTAGTAATCCTTGACTATATAACTGTAATAAAACTGCACCTTTTCTTTCAAATGTAAAAGAGCCAAGATGGACTTGATTAAAATAACATCTATCACAACATGAATGATATGTTACCTTCACATTTCTCATTCATTTCTGTGGTGCAAATTATTTTTATAACCAAATTTTGTTAAACAGTCTGCACATATGGTGGTAAGTTAAGCAAGTGGACTTTCTTCATATTTAGAATTTACTTTGTTTTTGGATTTACTTTACTTTTTAAATTTGCTTTGTATCTTTTTCTGTCAAAACCTAGTGTATCTCATACTTAACATGTTTTTTTATAAGTAAATCTTGTGACCTGAATCTTGATAGCCCTGCTAATATCATAACACTCCTGTTCCCAAATTATTCAGACTCTTCCTCAGCAGACGTGTTGACTTTTGTTAGCAGGGAAACCGCAGGTGGAACCGACATCATTAACGATGGCTCAGATCCAGCGATTTTCAGTCCAATTAACAATGTTACCGGTTACACCTGTGTTTGAAAAGTCCAAATGACTGCTGTGAAACGGCCCCCAGAAGCACTGATATAAACACTTGTTTCCTCCCTTTTCTGTTCCCCTCACAGCTGACGGTGAGAGGCTGTTGGCTGATGAGGAAGCTGAGGCTCAGGCTGCATGTGCCACTGGGGGCTAAAGAAGGACACCCAGTCCCAGCTCCCACAGTTCTGCTCACGTGAACCCCAGTGTGATCAGAGGGAGGGGGCATTGTGGTTATTACATACATGGGAGCCTCACCTACAATGACTGTGGCCTGTGTGCAACATGCAGCTGATCGCCCTGAAGGGCTCCCTTCACCCGTGTCTACTCCCCTGTGTGACAGCTCCCTGGGTGAAAACCCCTCAGTCTTTGTCATCATGACTTGTGGTTACAATGGCTCTCTGTAACTGAATGTGGAACCGTGCCCAGAGATGGTGTTGTGATTACAACTCTTGAACTAATGCACATTACAGTATGCTAGAAGGTGATTTCTGCCACATTCTTCTTTAGTCTACTGTTTATTGAATGCACAGCTGATAGGTGCAATAATTGAGTTAATCCGCCTCTTAATTCAGTATACGATGTACAAGATTTGTAGATTCTTTGTGTGTAAGAGATTTATTTAAACATTTGTGAAATCCTGAACAGACTTCAGTTGGCTGTTGACACACACTTCCAGCTGCGGGTTAACAGATATGCAAACACCTCTTTATTCATCCAGATATGCACAGAAATTAAATATTTTATCTAATATGTGGATCAGCTTTCAGTGAACAGTTGTCACTCATGCACAAAACAAAAGTCAGATCAGTGTACTCCAACCATGACTACTTTTTGATGTCTTTACTTAATGAGAACACATAAAATAAAGTAGCACAGTGATAACATTATGACAAAGAATTACATCAGATATTTTACATACAACAATAAAAGTTTCAGAGGATGTTTCTGCATTCTGTATCAAACAAGCACAGCTGAGCTAAAAGCACTGCATGTCTATGTTGCCTCCATAGATGAAATGCAACAGTCAGTGGGTATACAAGGATTTGTTGTTATTCATTAGCTGTGAAAAAATGTTTGATTGAAATGTGTTCCTATAATATCTGGGACCCCTACATGCATTGGATGCTCAAAATAATGTTTTTTCTGTTTTACAAGATGTTTTATGCCACTTACTACAAACTAGAAAGCTGAAGTCCTGCCCTCTGAGTCGAATCTCTTCAACAAGCGTCCATTATACACAACTAAATGTTAGGTTTCCTTTTTGAACTTTCTGACGAGCTGAAATATAATACTTTCTTCTCTCTAACTGGGTGTCAACAACAGCCCAGACAAACCAAACACTGGCTCTAGATTTTTGTGAATTCTCCTACACACTTGGAAGGGGAGCGTGAGGAGAGGTGTTTGCAATCTACAAGCTCACCACTAGATTCCATTAAATCCCACACACTGGTCCTTTATTGCAGCCAAAGGTCTCCATTCATATCAATAAGTTATGAAAACCAACAGATGTGCAGAGACTTTAAACTTGAAAAGGGTATGGATATGGTTAAAGATTAATTTGGAAGTATGGATTGTTTTGAAAAGCCTTCTGGGTGAGGTGTTCATGTGGTAGTAGTGAGACACTTCAGATTTGAGAGGTGAATAAGCTTCAGTGCAATCACAAGCTGGGAATTTAAACAGACAAACAAGCAAACTTTTATGGCATGACAGTGATCCCGTTAATGTGGCAGCTCTGTATCCTCATTTAACTCCAGCACTCTGTAGTATATGCAGAAACTGAAACATGGACAAAGTACAATGTGAAGCTCTCACCAGTGGACTTATAGTCACAAGATATACTGTTCATGTGTCTGTTTTTAGAGGCCATGCCTGCAGGTTTGCTTTCCTGTTTCAGTCCATGGGGCCCCTCTGCCAGAGGCTTCTGAATCAGACACATTATGTACATATATATATAGGCTATATATATATATATATTTATTTTTTTAAAAAGCACATAAAATGCACTTGTGTCTGTTTTGACCACAAGGCACCCAATCAGTGCTGTTTGCCAGAGACAACTACAGCACTGTATATTCCCACACTACTACAGTATGTATAGAGAATGGACTCCTGCAAGAGATCAGTTTCCTGCACTAATCAGTTGTGTTTGCTTGTGGTCTTGCTGCCCTGGGATGTAAACGGCTCTGTGGTGTGTTTGTGTTTTAAACACCACCGGCTTCTTGCCAGGGTTATATGCTCAGATTTCAGTCTCAGAGAACATAGACGTAACAAAATCAACCACGTCTGGGAAAATCTTGACCTGGAGTCTGGAGTCGTTCTAGAAGGCCGAAGTCTCTCCTCCAGGGTTTAAAATCAGGAGTGAAATCAGAGAGTGTGACCGAGCCTTAATCCCCACAGAGCTCTGGCCTCATTCCAGTGATTGATTCTCATTCAAGTGAATATTGATTGTCCCCATTTAGAGTTTTCAAGCAGCCATTTGTAACAGTACCAGTCTGATAACTCCCCCATCTCACTCCCTTACAGCTCTTCCTGTCCTCACCATCCAGGCTGTTATGATTCTGTCGAAGGCTGAGTTGGTCACTGTAATGGCACTCTTTAAGTCTTTATTCAGCCTGTTTTAATGTGGAACATTAACACAACACAAATCACATGTCAATGCTTTGGCTCCCTGTTAACCCTCCATAACTTAATTTCATGCCCCCCTCCCGTTCTGATCTGGGATAATGCACACATTGCCTTTACTTTTCAGCAGTTCATAATGACTATAACTCCACAGAACTGTATTAGATTTACTGTTCTGATACAAACTTCAGAAACACTTTATCTGAAGGAATGTGCATGAGACTGTTATACGCTGTCATAATATGTCATGACAAACATAATGAACATGGAGTCTTTATGAATGTTAATGACTGTTGTCATTAAGCATTATTTGGTCATTTGTGTCATTTTTAATCCCAAATTGATATTGTCTGAAATGTCTTTGTTATGACAATTTGTCATTGATCAAACCAATAATGTTTTTGTTATGATAACTTGACATTACCAAACTAGAAACTCAGGGTATTTGTAGCAGTACAATACTGCAGTGGTCATGCCAGATTTAGCTCCTGGGAGCCTGAGACTGACTCAGCTAATTAAGTGGCTAGCTCCTTGGCTAACCAGGCTAACTAGTGTTTAATGACATCTTCATGACAAGCTCAAATGGTACCACTTTAGTTGAAGTCCAGGGAATTATTCATGGCACCGTTACAAAAGCATTTGACTGTAATTAAACTTAATGTCATCTTTATGACAAGTGCAAAATGTTCCACTTTACTTGAGGTCAAGGAAAATATTCATGGTCTCATGAAGGCCAGTGTCAAAACCAACCACATATGACAGAACTGTTAAAACATAAAGCTAAACAGTTTCTTTAAATTTGATCTTGTCAGGTTGTCATGACAAAGACACTGACAGGTTATAATGTCCTGGTTAATGTCAAGCTGACATCACAAACAATGGGTGAATGACACTTAGTGACAACAGTCATAAACATTCATAAAGACTCCCTCGTGTCCATGACAGGTGTCATAACATTGTTATGACAGTGTAATGACAGTCTTATGCACACCCCTTCAAATAAAGTGTTACCTAAATCTCTACTATTTCACAAACAAATCCAACTAAATCTCATATTGTAGGACTATTGCAGGCCTGAAAACTGAATACTTCTGATTGACATTTCTATTGAGTCGAACTTTAAAATTTTAAATATAACTCATTGTGGGTTTTTTTCTAAATCCAATCAGAGAGCTTAAATTTTAACGTGAAATGCATTGTTTCAACCATACATCTTTTCATAAATCATATCACCAATGTCCAGTGCCTTAACAAAAAGTTTTTAATTCCTCTGCTTTCTCTCCTGTTTTCTCCTCTCTTCTCCTTTCCTCCCCACATCATCAGCTGTGACAGAGCACTATAACCTTGGACATGGTCCATGGATGTCAGCATTATAATGACAGATAAAGCTGCAAGCAGCAATTCACTGGGTAGAAGCAGTGCAGAAACAGTGGGACGTATGAGGTGAAAGATGACACAAATGTTGAAGGTAGGTTGGTGGCTGGTGTATGAAATCTGGTGCAAATTGTATTTTGTGAGAACAGAGAGGTTACTGATGGATCTGACAGGACAAATGTTCTCAGGTTTGTAAACATGCTGTACACCACACGTAGCACAGTTCAGTACAACATCCTTTAATAAACAAACCGCTGCTTATTGAATAAGAATTAGACGCTATTTTTTACAGGGTGATGAGTGCTTAAGGCCATTTAATTACAGGACTTGATTACTTAATTACTTTTAATTACAGCACATGATAATGATGGTATTTAACATTTTGATGATGCACTTACTAGAAAGCCATTGTTGCTTAGATTATGTGTACACAGCCATAGTTGTGTTAATTAAAACCTAAATGGATGTTTGCTGAGTGTTGAACATATAACCACACAGGATGTTTCCTCAGACTATTGTTATATTGTTGCTGCACAACCTATAAAACCTCCATAAGCTCAAATAAAATACAAAGTAATTACTGACCATTGTTCTCTTATCATAAATAGTGTTATTGATGACTGTAATAAACTGGTGAAAATATTAAGGGGGATGTCCTGCTCTGTTTTGTTTGTAACAATCCATTATCTATAACCATCTCTCTCTCTGTTACTGTCTTTTAACTTTTGATTCCCTTTTAATCTCTACCCTCTTTCCTAATGAGGCTCTTGCATTTTGCCAAGCCGCCATTGTAAATAACAATCTGTTCTTAATGACTTGCTGGATTAAATAAAGGTTAAATTTAAAAAAAAAAAACTGTTTATCCTTTACAAGACTTGAGCCAATCCTAGCTGACAAGCCTGACACATAGACACAAACAACCATTCACACTCAAGTTCTCACCTACTGACAATTTAGACTTTTTTTTACAGCAGCCATTTTGACATGAAATAGTAGGTGTTACTAATGATAGTACAAATGATACTCATTAAGGTTACATGCAGGTCAAACAGAGTCAGGCTGCTGGTATTGTGCATGTTGGCTCACTGGGAAGCCTCTGCTACACTAACGAGCGGGATTTTAATGAGTATTCCTGGCAACATCTGTGTTTATCTTACTGTTGCATATCAATGTGGCTGCCATGAAAAAGCTCTATTAGTATTAACCTATTGACGAATCTTCTCACTAATTAGACCTCTAGTCAGGTTGAAGTTGAGTGGAGCTACGGTAGAAATCACATGTCATCAAACTACAGTATATAAGGTAACCCTAACAGGTGCAACACAGTTAACAGGAGCTGTCAGTCAAGCACGGTCCTGAGAAGATGTCTAATCAGGCAGTGTAAGTGAAAACATGTGTGTCAGAGGACCATGTAGGGCCTTTAACATTATTGTGTGGTTTGTGGCAGAAGAACTACTCTCTTTTACTTAAGTAAAAATAGCAATACATCAGTGTAGAAATAACCTACTGTTATCACACAGGCCCAAATAACGTTATTGGATTATAACTATGATGTATCAGTGTGTACCTTTCTAAAGTTGGAGTAGGCAGTTTATTTTTGGCCACAATATCCAATAACCTTTAAGCATAGTATAATTCGGGACGCCTGGGTAGCTCAATTGGTGCAGCGTGCACCCTGTGTCCTCTGCAGCAGCCGTGGGTTCGACTCCCACCTGCAGCCCTTTGCTGCATGTCATTCCCCAACTCTCTCTTCTCATTTCCTGTCAAATCTTCAGCTGTCCTATCAATTACAGGCATAAAAAGCCCAACAATTATTTAAGAAGCATAGAATAATTCAAGTGGTCTGAGAGAAAACTAGGCTTGACTTCCCATTGAAATGGGAATTCAAGTAGTATAAAATGGAACCTCAAAATGGCATTTAAGCACAGTAAAGACAAAATATACTCAATTACTTTCCACAATTAGAAAAAAACCAACATTTTTTATGAGCTCATAGTCACTTGAATCCTAGATTAGTTTCACGGTCCTGCAGAGACACCTAGTGGCTGCTCACATATCTATGCATTAGTGAGGTTATTGTTGTTATTTATTTTTTTCAGGAATCATACCCTTTATTTGCAGGGTGTATAGCATGATGACAATTGCAGCAACTGATGACCATTTAGTTTTCAGTCCGTTTGTACCCTCCTTCAAACATTGGACCTTAGGCTAATAATTAACACAGAAATAAACATTCATGTCTTTAAGAATTAAGAGGAACATCTAGTGTTCCTCTAGTGTGTGGGTGGGGTGAAGCCAGGACTAAGTGCGCTTTATTTGTCTGAGACTTACAGTAAATGAGTAAATATTTCCTGGTTGGTAGAGATCAAAAGTGCCTTTTACGAGCTTAACAATAATATTTACAGTTAGTCATTTGTGCCTGGATTACTCTGCTGCTGTGTGAACATAAATGACAAAAAATAATGTTGTCTGCTACTCAGTGTATGAGTGTGATGTGTTACCTACAGCTGTGCTTATCATATAGTCCTGTTCTACTTATTGACAGGCAAAGTGTCAAAGTCAGTGTGAGGAGCAAATGAGGACCTTTTATAGGTTCAGGGTTAACACACAGTAACCTATAGTCATGTTTATATCATGACACAGCTGCTCAATTGTTTTTTCAATGTAGTATTTAAAGTTGTGATAAGTAACATTTCTGCATTTAAATAACCAAAAATGCTAAACCTATTTAATAAAGTTTGTTGAGTTGTGTAATCACATTATCCCAAATATGTCCAACAATGCTAATATTATAATGTTAAAACATGAAGAAATACATAATCTATTCAAGGTAACGATGCGTCAGAGAATGAGGAAGTGAATGTAACTACATGTGACATGAATAAAACTTTTATTTACCTTGATTTCTATCTGAGTCACATCAGAAGGATTTTCATCTGATGTCATCTTTTGTTATTGTTTTTATGTGAGAGAGATCCCCAATGACAGAACCTTTGTTTTTTTCAATCTTTGATGAAAACTTTCTTTTATCAGTGTAAATTAGAATAAAATTTAGTTTTGCATGGTGCTATATCTTTCAATCTATGTCAAGCCTATTCAGTTGGTGTTCCATGACCTGACTCTGGCTCTCTCTTTTTCAGACTTATCTGGCCTTTGTAAGAAAAACAAAAAAACAAAAAAAAAGTTTGTAAAAGCCTGCCCTGTTTGAACTGAGCTGCTCTTCTGATGGAGTTTATCTGCAGGCCCTTTGTTTTAAACCAACACCTGTTATTTCCTTGTGGGTTGATCATTAACAGCATTATTTGTTAAAAGCTTACACATTTTAAAACATTCATTTTCTCATCCACATAAATGTATCAGCAACATTTATTTGCACATTCACATGCACTTTCAACCACACACAATATGTAGTAATTTATTAGATAAACACACTCTCTCTGTTTTTCTCCCCCTCCCACCACCCCCTATTTCCCACACTCACTCACACACACACCTCCACCAAAGGTACATAAGTGTCTGTGCAGGTGCTTCAGTCAAAGAGGAGCGACTCCTGAAACACCCCTTCTCTCTTGGTCTCCCTCTCTCTCAGCACAATGTCTCGAGATTATTTTGGATTCTCCTTTATAAGGAGCACCGAGAAAAATGAGAC
>JAJHUR010073792.1:0-16501 GCA_027495735.1 Lutjanus campechanus
AAATGTCACGTGAAATGTAGGCGACACATTAAGCTGAAAGTGTCAGTTCAAGTGGGAGTATATTAGGGCAGAAACTGAAAGACGATGTCAGTGTAGGCTGAGGTGTAAAAAAACTGAAAGTCACCCCAGACTTGCATATGAACGGTGGGAGCTGCTGGAGTTAGAAGAGCAGAGGAATTTTCAAATTTGCTTTCGCTAATTACACCAAGGGATTTCATCTGCTTTTGGTTCAACAGACACTCCAAAACCCTTTCAGTGCTTCAACTTCAACTACAATAAAAACATCTCAAATGCATAACATTTTAAATCATAAGATATTTGAACTTATTCACCAGGCACACTAAGGGTTTTAAAGAGAAAACTTTCCCTCTCCTAGTTATTAGATTATTGTTTTCTGGTGCAAATATGACTGCTTATATTTAAACAACGTTTAAGAAGTTTGGCTTTTTTGGTTAAATGTAAAACAAATCTTCAAAGGAAGGTTAAAAAAGGCAGAGTTTTCGTATCATTTTGGTATCATAAGAAATTTCAGACCATTCCAAGTCCCTAACTAAACTAAAAGTCAGCAGCTGAGTAAAGCCTTGCTGTCCTTTGCTAGTAAAACTAAAACAATGTCCGCATTCCCTCAACCGTTTGACCAAAAAAACCCTCTTGTGACAGTAAAGCACATGCCAGCCTCTCCTGTATAATAGCTTTATGGTGTGTAAACCAGCACTCCTTTCACATCTGGGTTAATAGAGTTTACATTAGGAGATATGGCGGAGGGGTTATCACCAGAAGGGAGGGACAGCGGGGGGGACTACTGTCTGACGGAGGTGGTCTCTGTATACACACACGGAAGATACACAATAGGAACACTCAACACACAAACACAACCGCACAGTGTTTGACTGAGCAGTTTTATGATGTTTGTCGGCAGACCTGGTGGTTGAGGAAGCAAACTGCTGGAGGATTCCTTGCGTAACTGTGGTTCAGAGGGATAAGCACTGTGTGTGTGTGTGTGTGAAAGAGAGAGACAGAGACAGTGAGTGTGTGTGCGAGCTGACACGCCAGCATCGTTTACTGTTGTTTAGAGAACAACCGAGCTGGTTGTTAGGATAGTCTTGGTCTTTTATCTGGGCCTTCATCATCACCATCTCTAAACACAGAGGAAGGGTTTGTGTATCGCTCACGCCATCCTTTCAACACAACCATCAGAGGAATTAGCTTTAATTAAACCCTTTTCCAGCCATATATGGATTGCGTGTGATGCGCTTCCACAAAGTTGAAAGCAAAGATGAAAGATGATCCATCAGCAGTAATGGGTGGATGTTATTAAGTGTTATTTCGCTTTCTACTCCAAACTGGTTTCCCTCTTAGCCATTAATCAACCTCTTGTTCTTTTAATTCGTCAACTCACTGTAAAAAATTGAGAAAACTCAATTTCATGGTAACTATCTTCACTTATTTTTCACTTTTTTTTAAAAGCAAACTGGAAGTCTTAAAGCTACTACATGTATTTAACTGATTATGAAACAGTCTCAGTTTATTATTATTTATTTATTATGCCTCTCTATAAATTACATAAGTTAATAAGACCATCCAAGAGAAGATCGGCTATTATTTTATATTTTTTCTTTATGGCTGCCACCGGGTAGATTCTCCTCGAAACCAGAGGAAGAGCCTGCGTTCACATTTTCCCACGCAAAAGTCACAGTGAGTTGTGTGTTAGCCAGTTAAAAAGAAGTTTGTTATTTAGATCATTTTATATTCAACACTATGTTTTGTGGTTATTACAGTAGAAACACTACCGCTTTTTCCCACAGGGGGCTCCAAAATCAACAAAATATGAAAGTTCCTTGTAGTAGCTTTAAGTTGTGAAATAAACTAAAATCTTTTCTTGAGATAATTTATTTTTCTTCTTTAACTAAATTAAATCTTTAAGTTTTAGAAACAAAAACTTATGTACATTAGCAATAAGCAATAAGTAACAGCACATGATTTCAATTTAGGGGTTAGGTTTGTTTACACTCGGTTTTAAAATTTGAAACTGGTTTTCATTCACATGGTTATATTATGTGACTAGTTGATTATACAGTGCTCCACTCATCCCTCTCTTCTGCCTTTAGGTGCGTTATTGCCACTCTCTGACTGAGGAGGAAAAGAGGGAGCTTCACATGTTCAGTGCCCAGAGGAAGCGAGAGGCACTGGGGAGAGGAACACCCAAGATCCTGCCTCGAGCTCTGCAACACACCCGCTGTGAAAATGTAGGTTCCACACACAGATACCCATGAGCACACACATGCATACGCACACATGTACACCACTTGGTGCTCGTATAGCCACAAGGTAAGCTAGCATTACAAGGAAACCAACTTGTGGCTCTTAAAGTTATTTATATCCAGAGCAGCTAACACCCACTATCCCATCCCAACGCGTAGCAGCCCGAGGCACAGCCCTGATTGGCTAATGTGATGGTTTTAATCATGGACATAAACTTCCTCATTAGGGCGAGAGGGGAAGTAGGGAAATTGGGAGGCTCGTGCTCAAGCCGAGCGGAGAAGCCAGTTCCTCAGGAGGAATTCGGCAAATTTCCTGCCACCCATCTATATCTCAGCATGACAGACTGCAAAAAAACCCGAACAGGTTAACAAGTAATTCTTGCATAGAGTCTTAAAATCCTACTTTTTCCAAACACAGTATGTAGCACATAATTCAACTTATACTGGTTTAATTACATGCAGCTCAGCTTAATGCATGCATCTGGTTTTGAGTCTTTTCTGAAAAAGAGCTGGCAAGTTTCTGCATCCGTCTCTGAAAACTCTTAAACAAACTCGATTTACTTTAAGGGATAGTTTGGATTATTTGATGCAGGGTTGTACTTAAAGTCAGTGTATTACGTGCAGTAGATGCTGATCAACACAAAGCCAGTTACGAGAAGCAAACAGGAGTTCCAGCATAGAAGCTAAGCAATGAACTGCTGTGGACGGGGTCAACAACAAAAGGTATTTTAGCCACTTAAAAAGGTCCACCGAAAAAAATAAATATCAAACTTCATGGGAGAAATCAGGAATTTTACCTTGCAGAACACAGGATTGCTGGTCTAACACTGCCTCAATCCATTAGTTTTGTTTGTTATTGTGTGACTTTTGTGAATTTAAAACACCAAAGTCACACAAACTAAGCACAAGCTAACCAATCAGCGTTAGATGAGCAACTCCGTTGTTCTGCGAGGTAAAATGACTGGTCTTACCTATGGCGTTTGGTTGGTTTCAAGAGAGAATGTTATTTGGTATATATAATGGTGGTTTCTCGTCAGAAAAGCCAGTCTGATGGCAAAATAAAGCAGTGAATGTTCTAAATATAGCATGCGCTTAAACTGATATTGATATTTTTTAGGTGGACCTCTTTTTTTAAGTGGTTTTGCTGCTGACCCTGTCCACAGCAGTTCATTAGCTTCTGTGCTGGTACTCCTCTCTGCTTTCCCGAACTGGGGCGAGTTGACTGGCATCTGCTGCAAGTAATACAATATTGATAAATACCTCAAACAACCCTGCTTCAGATAATCCTAACTATCCCTTGTAGATGTATCGACCGGTAAACAGAACTTCTCTTTGGATTATACACTGTGTATAGGCTACTAAACACAAGCAGTGTTATGGAAACTTGTGCTGTCAAAGCAAAGTAGTCTTCTAACCCCCTGTGTGGAAAGGTCAGCATTTTTAGAGATGCATGTCATTTTTGAATGAGTCTGCTAATGAGAACCTTGATTTTTGGATAAAGAGAGACATCTAGGCTCCATTTTGACATTCTGGTTGAAGTCATACAATCCTAAAACATGACCTCTTTTTCCGACTTTTGATTTGGTGATGGAGGTTTAAACATAACATCCAGTGCTATTCAAGCTGCCCTTGATCATATTCCTGAAAAATTCCCTTTCAATGCAACAAACATAAATATTAGTGTTATGTGGCTTCCAGCAAATTGAGCCCTGACCAGTGAATAAACCACATCCTCTGCCAGCCGTCCAGGAAGAGCAGGCCGGCTATGTTAATTCCCCCAGACAGGCCGATGAAGTCTGTCACCACTCAAACACAGATGCTGCCACAGGGATGCAAGGTCACACACAGACACACACACACACTGAAGAGACACACAGGAACCCGAACGGACATACAAATCCTTAGACACGCTGAACATGCATGTGTATTCTGCAAACACACGCACTGTTACTCCATAATCACCTTCTCACTCATCCATACAGGCACACCTACACACATATACACATTGATACACTCATACAACCTTTCGCACACATACTGCAGAGGCTTAAACGGATATATAATTCACACACAGTTTGTCAGGCTCTAGTTTCCTGGTGGCCGCACTCCCAGGGACACACAGCACCCCTGTATTCAAGGCCCCTGTCTGTCCACCCTGGTCATAATGGTTAACAGCTGGGCATGCTATCTCATAGCTGCCTATGGGTGCCTCATAGCTCTGCTGGGTTATATAAAGACTTGATTGCACGTTCAGACACGCTCTGACAGTCTTTGTGGAGTCATATGATCTTTCGACTCAGGACCAAGGCCAGTGGATTCTGTTTAAGCTTACAGGACAAAAATGCTGTCCAATTCCTCAGCGACACCAAATGAATAATTGATGATGTTTATACCACAACTCAGTCATTTCCTCTACCTGTGAAAGTGAAACAGCCACCAAATGAAACACAGAGAAACAAGGTACTCGATTTGAGTTCTGTACTACAACCTCTAAATATAATACTAATGATGCATCCACTTTTTTTCACTTCCGATCAGATTCCGACATATGAACTTGGATATCTGCCAATACCAGAGCTCTTTTTTTGATGATGTTTTCACAATCTGTTAAATGTTCAGATGGTTCAGTTGATGTGAAAGCTGCTTTCTGTCAATAACTGGAATTACATGATACAATATTTATATTTCATAGGAATCTAAGATAACAGAATTTGCACTGGTATATGGATTGATGGTGTTAGTTTGATATTCAATGAGTGAATTACGTTGTTACCAGTCTCCGATACCAATATTGAAACTGTCACATCTGTAGTTGATACAAAGATTACTCTTCAGCGAGACATTGGGTGGGGTTGTCACAAGTGTAGTCAATCATTTTTAAATAGCAATCCATGTTTTTGTTGCCTTGAAAAGATTAAATTGCACCGTCCATGTTGTCAACCGTTGCTGCATTGTCATCTCTGTAGAATTCAGTGCTGTGTTTTGAATGAATCATATTCCTTTGGCACTTACAGTATGATCACCTGTTGTTTGGCCTTCTTTGCTTAAGCATCACTGCAGATATGTGATATATTTTGAATAGTTATCTCTATAATCTCTCTCTTGTTTATGCTGCATTCTTCATGTGTCACAGGCATCAGCTGTACCACAGTACCATCTATTTTGAAATGTCATTCCTTTATGCGATTGTCATTGTGTTTATCTCCATACTTTCATTCTCAAGGTAGCGTTTTTATCCCCCAGATAACCGAGGTCTTAGTCTCAATGATGAACAGTGTAAGCCCTGTTGATAAAACTGCATCAACTAGATGCCTGAAAAATAAATCTCACGGATCATCTGTTGTTTGTGTTTGATTGTCAGTGTGGTGGAGGCATCAATGGAGGGGAGATGGCAATTTTTGCCTCCAGAGCCGGGCCGAGCCCCTGCTGGCACCCAGCATGCTTTGTGTGCGCCACGTGTCAAGAGCTGCTGGTGGATCTGATCTATTTCTACCAAAATGGCAAGATCCTCTGCGGAAGACACCACGCTGAGCTTCTCAAACCACGATGCTCCTCTTGTGATGAGGTAAGACAAAGTAATAGTAGCACTACCTACTCACCACCCTTTGGGTTTTTCACTGAACCTGTGCAAAGTCGTAAGAGTCCCACGGAACTAAGAATGGTGTCCATGTTTCCCTTTAGATCATATTTTCGGATGAGTGCACTGAAGCAGAGGGTCGTCACTGGCACATGAAGCACTTTGCCTGTTTTGAGTGTGAGACAATGCTTGGGGGGCAGCGCTACATCATGAAAGATGGCCGGCCCTACTGTTGTGGCTGCTTTGAGTCACTTTATGCAGAGTACTGCGAGGCCTGTGGTGAAAACATTGGTAGGTTATACTGTATTTATGAAATGCTTATTATATTATATAATATTATATATTTATGAAAAGATTTTACTCTGGCTTTCAGGTCTAAACTAAAGATCGTGCTTATGTGTTCATTAGACTTCTTATATAGAACTTCTATACTTAAGGCTGTGCTCCTTTATCTCATGATCCTTTAGGTGTTGACCATGCCCAGATGACCTATGAAGGTGTACACTGGCATGCCACAGACCAGTGCTTCTGCTGTGCCCAATGCAAGACATCCTTGCTGGGTTGTCCCTTCTTGCCAAAGCAGGGTCGCATCTATTGCTCAAAAGCCTGCAGCCAGGGGGAAGACATTCATGCCTCCGACTCGTCTGATTCTGCCTTCCAGTCTGCGCGCTCACGTGAATCACGACGCAGTGTCCGCATGGGGAAGAGCAGCAGGCCTGCCGAACAGTGGAGGCAGTCGCAGCTGTTTAACCTGCCCGCCACCGTCCCCTCATTTGAGTATAAGTTTGGAGATGGAGAGGGTGATGGAGATGCTGATTGTGACATTGGTATCGTAGGGCGCAAGCTGGCCCGCCTAGGCCTGGAGGAAGAGAGGTTCTGGAGGGAGCGGGAGGAGCAGGATGCAGGTGGAGAGGAGGATCCAGAGGAGTGGGCACAGCATGAGGACTATATGACTCAGCTCCTGCTCAAGTTTGGTGACCGGGGGATGTTACACCAACTTCAGCAGCCATCCCTAAAATCACCCAGCCCTAGCAGTGACAGAAACAGACTAATAACTGTCTCTGACCCCTGGCTAAAGCCTGATACAACATCTATGGGGGTTACTGCCTCTTCTCCAACCCCTGCAAGTCCCACCCAGAGCCAGACTTCCAATCAATCCAGAGCCAACAGCCTTAGCCCTGGACTGATGAGCAAGAAGCACCTGCCTGAAATGTACTGGGCCCAATCCCAGGATGGATTGGGAGACTCCGCTTATGGGAGTCATCCAGGTCCTGCCAGTGCCAGAAAGATCCAAGAGCTGGAGTTGGACCAGGATCAGGAGCAATCTGGGCCAGGAAGACAGTCCTTCTGGCCAGACAGGCAGTGGTATGAAGACTCCCTTGAGTGTATTGCTGATGAGCTGAGGAAAGTCGAGCAGGGTGCTGGAGATTCCATGGACTCCCTGGCACTTTCAAATATCACTGGTAAGGAGACCATTAGTTGCATGGATTTAATAGAAAAATGTGAATTCTTGTTTTAATATCGAAGAGCTGTTCTAAACGTGTCCCTCCTGCTTGCTCTTTTTAGGTGCATCAGTGGACGGAGATGGCAGGGATAGACCTTTAGTCTACAGCCTTGCCATGCAAGATCCCTCGATGGCAGATGACTGCGAGAAGATGAGCAACATGGGAACCTTTAACTCATCTCATCTTCACCACAGCGCCAACTCTCTCAACCTTAACCTAGAGAAGGGAAGCGAAGAGGAGATAGCATTGGCAATGAGGGGGGGCACACAAGGAGGACTTCTCTCCCCAATGTCCCCACATTCAGAAGGCCTCCCTTCCTCATTTGTCCATGCCCCAGCTCTGAGGAGGAGCAAGTCCCAATCCAGGCCTCCTCAGATGGTCAAGTTCTCAGATGACACTGTGGACAATGGCTATAATGATGGGTTTGATGTCAGTATTAGAAAGCATCCCATGAGTGAGAAGACACAGCGGAGGGTGTACTGCCCAGATGAGATGGGCCGAGAAAGAAGCCGCCCAACAAGCCACCATGGGCGCAGCAGGCAACATCACCACCGGCAAGGCCGGCATCACAGGAGCCGCAAAACCCGCTCGGACAACAACCTGCACATGGTGCCTTTGGAGAAAGCGCAGAGGCCATATGAGCCCCAGCAGCAGGGTCTGGTAAACCCTCCTTGTGGTGCCATGCTCCTACAGCATCCCGCACACAGGCTGCCCATGGCCTACTCCCAAACCCGATCTGACTTTATGCCTCAGGGCTCAGCTCAAGGAGACCCACGGGTTGAGCATTTCATGGGCCTCTACAGAGATGAGGATGACTTTTGCTCTACTTGTTCTTCCTCATCATCAGACTCTGAGGAGGAGGGCTATTTCCTGGGCCAGCCAATCCCTCAGCCTCGAGCGGTTGGGCGCTACTATGCTGAGGACTACCCAACAAGAGTTACAGCCCTCTCTCAGAGTCATGGCTCACAGACTGGTCGCAGAAAGGGCCATCGCTCCAAAAACTGTATCATCTCTTAACAGCTCTGAGTGTATTTACATTATAATCTGCACTACATTAAGCAATACAGTCAGATTTTCGGATCATTTGGTTTTGGCAGATCAAATCGGGTTTTAGAGAAGGCGGTTTAAAACAACCAGTGTGCACAGACTGCCTGTTACACCCTAACAGAACGTGCATGGCCACATGTCAAGATGCATATCATATTTTGGGCCCAATTCTACTGAAAGAAAAATTAATCCAAACTGCCAAGACAGGAAAGACTGGATCAGTGTAACATAGTCAGAAAATCTGTTTTTTATGTGTGTGCAAATTTGGCCTAGATACTGGGTCTTATTAAATTTTAGCACTAATATGATGCATGGACTGGCAAATTTGGAAGCCTTTCTTTAGACAGTGCAGACCAACATTATGCTGGCAGAGTGGCAACACTAATCTTTCATTTCAGCATTTGCCATTAAGTTTTTTGTTTTAAGTTTTGTGCTCAGTTCAGTTTTTGCAGCAATATTTTTGTGTGCATTAAAAGAGCAACACATTGTACACAGAGGTTGATAAAGTAGAAAATAGAAACGAACCAAATAATTATTTAATGCATAATAGTACAAGATGATAATGTATATACTAAGTTAAGATTTTAATACTGGTATTTTTATATCTGTGGTTTAAAGAATTGTTTCTTTTGAAGTGTATGATATAAAAAAAATAGCAGTTGTAATGGTAAACAAACAGACCTCCTTAATACTATGAGAAACTACAAAGAAGGTGCCACTTCATAAACTGTGTTCTACACAGGAAAGTGCCATGTTACTCTGTAACAATGTCTATTATAACATATATTCCACAATGCTCACTATTGATGTACAGAATATAAAAGAAATGGCAGTAACACCTGCGTTTCCCATATTCAGCTGAACTGTTCACTACCCTTGCTCTGACATAACCAGCTAAATGCTTTGTGATGTAAAGATGCTTGTAATAAATATTTTTCTCCTCTGAAAGCTTGGGAATGATTGTTCTTTTTTCAATTTTGACATAATATTCATTTTCAAATGACATATTTTATAGCCTGAGTATGGGGGTAGTGTTTCTATAGTGAGATGCGCCACAGAATATATGGGATTTTGTAGTGCTGTAAGAACCTGGAAATGGTCTGAACTTTCTATGCTTGGATATTTCACATGCACATCTGGTGCAAGGTTCTGCATGCAGAACCCTGGCGAATTTGGGAATCATTTGTGAGCGTGCATTTAAATTTTAGGAATCTATACTAAAATCTTGAGGAGACATGAAATGAAACCCTAATTATGTACCCTGAGTAAATAAATCACAATAAAACAAACCTTAAAGTTAACAGAAATATTTACTACAACCTTCAGAGACATCTCAGTTTGTGCAAAGCTTTGTCTCAATGTCATCAAAATAACCTCTGTACAGGATTTTCTCTGGGGGAGGGTACAGAATATAAAGTTTGAAAAGCAAAGTGAGAAAACACAATGAAAAGGAACCGAAGTGGCATTTCTAGACAGTACAAATTTATACAAGAAATGTAGAACTGTAAATTTAGCAGCACCAGGTCATACATCTGACTGCTACAGTATTAAATTGACATAGCTGAAAATACAAAACAAAACATCATGACTCAAAAGTGTGATCATGCTTAAGGACTCAATTCTCAACAACATATTTTTATCAAAACGGGTTAAATAACAAAACCCATGGGGACCGTTTCGATGGTGATGTGAGACTGCTAGCTTTTTAAGTAAGGACAATGTGTTTTTTGACATTTGACAGAAAGCCAACCTTTCAGAACATCTTATAATTAACATCTTTCAACAGAGAACTTGAAGGTAAAAATGGTCTGTTCAAAACTAACACTGTTCATCCCCACTTAGAATGCAACACCGCATCCTCTTCACGTTAGAGTTGCTTCTTCAGGTTGCTGTGCTATAGAATCAGTTCAGTCCAGCAATCCAAAACATATCCAACATATCCATCGTGTGCAGCAGTCAATCCTACCATGCTCAGTCTCACAGGGAGCAGATCAGACCAATGTGTCAGTAAGACGAGCTGTGGTTAAGTCCCGTCTTTGAAAGTTTATGACCTGTCAGGGCTGTAGTTGGGGTGGTCGAGTCACAGACGGAAGGTTCCGGCTGCCGGACGGCCTCGTCCAGCTCGTTGATGAAATGCTTGAGGTCCTCCAAGCAACGTTCACGGATCTCCCCGAGGTTCTCCCTGAGGGGAACCTGCAGCTGCTTCTCCAGGTTGGGGTCTTTAGCTACAAGCATCTTTACCACCATGCCGAATGTCTCGCAGTCCTGACGGTAGACCTGGAAGTTGACAGGAGTATGAGTAAAAAAAACAGAAAGCATAGAGGCTGGTGCAGCTGCAACAAGTAGTCAATCGACTAGTAGATCCGATTTTGATGGTCAATTAATCATTTCAGTAATTTTTCAAGCAAAAATGTCAAACATTTACTAATTCCAGCTTCTTAAATGTAAAGATTTGCTGCTTTTCTTTTTCATTTATGAGGGTAAATGAAGAATCTTCCAAATATGGACTGGTAGTTGGAATAAAAAAGCAATTTGAAGATGGAACAATTAATTGAAAACGCATAATTGTCAGTTGCAACCCTAGATGCTGGACATGCACAAATTAGGAGACACATTTTTATCCATTAGTACGTATATTCAGGACAAAACGTGTCAACAGGCAGAGGTCAAACCCTATGAGGCTCTTAGTTGAGGAGATGAAAAGTTGTTTCCTTCCTGCTCTACCTGGCACCTAAGTGTAAATATTCCAGCGTTATTGAGCCCAAGCTGATCATTCTGGTGTTAACACACATCATGCAGTGTCAAAAGATAAACACTTCTCCTCTCGAGTTTAATAGGGGCCTTTATGTAGGACAGGGTAGCCTAAGGGGCAATAAAACCCCACTTTAGTGGTGGCTCAGAGGCTTATAACAGGTGTTAGAGGGACAATGAGGAAGAGGTGCTGGTGTCTTGTTTGGGAGCTGCTATTTCACACCGAGCCTCAAATGTCTCATAAAACAATGGAGGGAAAGCCACTGCTGCCACATTAACTGGTTCGATTTGCAAAATACCAAAACAGAGATTTGCTTCTAACTCGTGATCCCTCACATGAGCTGCCAAAGAAATTCCAGAGGGGGGAAAATATCAGCCACCGAACCTGATGGTAATATTTTTCAAGTCCATTTCCATTTTCTGAAAGCTCCAAATATGTTGTGGATGAATTCCCACAAAGAATATGAGGCAAATCTTGCACCTCAACCTTGCTTTCGAGAACAGTTTTTCCCATCATAGCTTCAACAGCAGGCATCAATGTGCAAGACACACTACAGCAACACTTCATGCCATTTTGTGAGTACAGGTGACAGAATTTGAGAGACAAGTGGAACTAAAACAACCCTTGAACAATGACAAGGGACCACAAAAAATTAGAGCTGCAGCTAAAAATGTATTTCATTAACAATTAGTTTATGAATTATTATTTATTAAGTGAATCATACATTTAAAAAATCCTGTTTTAAAAAGTCTTGTTTTAAGTGTATTGACATAGGTTTTTTTTAATGAATTGTATGACCCTAAAAAATGTTTGCTGTGCTCAAAACACACATTATCACGTGGCTGCAACAACCTCGCTTTCAACCTGGCTAGGGACCTTTGTTGCATCTCTCTCTCCCTTCTTTCCTGTCATCCCTCCACTATCGCTAGTCTAATTTAGGCATAAAATGCTCCTAAATCAAATAAATAAAAAAATAAAAATAGACTTCACATATGAGGACTGTTTCTAACTGGACAGTCTAATGCTCTATTTCTATTTACAAATATGGCCAAGTCCGCACTGACAGACCTCAGGGACACACCTCAGTTTCTCTGTGGGATGCTGCTCTCTCCTCTCCATCTGTCCCTCCACTATTTCATGACACATTTCTTCCTCTAGTCCGGCTCTCTGTGCCTCGTTTTGTCTCATCCCCCCCATCTCTTCATCACTTCTCTTCGCTGACTGAGTGGATCTGAATTACCCCACTGATACTGCTACTTATTAAGTCGCGCATCAAGTCGTCACTGTGAGAGTCAAGCCTCCGTGGCAGAAGGCGGACACAAGGGCACTTCCAATGACGAGGGTTGTGAGGGGATGTGTGTGTGTGTGTGTGTTTATATATGTGCCTGTGGCTGTGTGAGTAAAATTAGGCCAAGCAAGGGTGAGTTTCAGTCATTCACCGGATACCAACAGTGGCTTCTGTGCTGCAGGGCGTTCAAACTCACAGGCTTATTTATAGCTTTTCACAATGTTCCTAGAACAGCGAGCATGGTCTGCATAGAGGAGGGATCACAAATAAAGATCCGCTGTCAGACAGAGTTAATGTACTTGTAACGACAGATGGCATCTCTCCAAATCTGCATTAAACAAAAATATTTCCGCTGTTGCATAAAAGCTACACAGTGTATCTGCAAATGAGGATGATCGGATATTTAAGGACAGAAATGTATTTGTGGAAGTTATACAGGGCAGAATAAATTACTGAAATGCTTTCTGAGTTGCCTCTAGGTCTGGGTAGCAGTGCTCAGTACCTTGAAGGTAACAGAAATTCAGTCAACCAAGATTTTCATTGGTTGACTACAGCACTGGTGCTGGATTATTTCAAACTGCTCTTCAACCAATCAAATAGTCCATGGGGGGAAAAAAAACTGCATGTTATCTCACGTTAAGTCTACCTCGTAGGTTAAATGGGTGCAAGTTACGCAATGTTGCCAAGCAAATGAATTCCTACAGTTTGACCATTTCTTTGTCACTCATAGCTATATCGTTACTTCCAGGGCATGTCTAGCATTACATACAGCAGCAACACAAACACACACCAGGCGGACAAGGGTTACATCGACTATACACAAAGCTCAACATCATCCCAGCCCGTGGGAATAGCCACATGTTAACACAAATTCGACAAGATAACCTACAGGACAAACTTACACCTTTTGAGTTTGAAGTCACGTCACGGAAAGATGGCATCAATCTATCACTGAGCCTGAACCTTACCTTTGAGGTTGGGGTGTGTTATAACAATTTGTGCTGCTACTTTGACATGATGTACATTAGTTTGGAGCCAAGTAAACAGCCTGGTACTCAGAAATAAAATACTTCAGATCTGGATATGTTCCCAGCCCCCAACAATAACGGATTAAAGAAGAGTTTCTTTCCTTCGGAAAGTAACATCAGCAACTGTCCAACAAATGAGAATTTGGTTGAACAGGAGCATATTGACCAACCACTTGACCAGAAGGTGTCAGTCCCACCAGCACCAAGTTGTAATGTAACTTCTCCAGTCAAATGATACCTGTATTCAATCCTCTTTTTACCCAGATCAAGAAAAAAAGGACTATTTGTATAATTTTGCTTGCAGCCAATCACTGCAAGGATTATTCAATTTAATGAGACGTGTGATTGGCCCACTACAGCACCAGCTACAGCCCATACACAGTCTGTGATGTGGTGAAGTTGAGCGTGGTGTATTTCAGAGTTGGCAGTTCATTGTGCCAAGACGCCACCAAAATGTTTTAAAGTATGGCTACACTACTCACCTGTGGTGTGTGATGGAAATAAATGTGAAGGCTTATTTCAAGATTGCTTCCATTCACATGATGGGTGTTGAATGAAGTAGAAAAAAAGGTATCAAATGAAGTTATCTACTGGTATCAGTATCACTTTAAGAGTACAGGGACTGGTACAGTATTTTTTTTAAACAATACTCAGCCTCTTAAGGTGACCTAAATCTAACATTAAAATAAATCAATCGACAGGAAATCTGTAGTGAACATAAGGATACAAACAGTTTCAGGAAAGAGTGCTGATGTAAAATAAACACTCCACCTTCTCTGGGCGTTTCTATACATTCCCCCACGTACAATAAATGTTGAAGTGGAAGCTGTTAAACAACAGTCAGACTAGCAAATCTGTACAAAAGGAAAACTTGAAATAGCAGCTTGCTCTACTTTGCTAAATATAGCAACAAAGCATTGTTCTTTTAATCTTTTTTATGTCCTGCAGTCTCACTCCACCGCTGATAATTGATGACAGTGAATTTATTTATCAACTCCTCAGAGGAAGAATCCAATCAAGTGTGCTGACAACAACCTCTCTGAATACGGGGAGCGTCGTTCCTAGATAACAATGTGCTGAAAATGTACTTCCTGTATTCAAACGCACTTCCTGAAGTCCCTCCCTTGTTATCCAATCAGGAAGGAAAGGTCCAGTCCTCGACTTTTGGGGTGGGGTCGCTCCAGAACTGTCTCTGCTTCTGAAAACTTTAAACTTTATTTTCTATGGCCAGTTTAAACAGGATTAGGAGTGAGCGTGAGAGCCTAGAACAGTTCTGGCTTCAGAAGAGAAGAGTGGAAGAGTTGGGGCCTCAGTCCAGTTCTGCCATCTTTGTACCTAAAAAAAAAGAAGTCCCTACTGAGGCTGGTACTGTCTGGCTGTCTGTCCTGTAGCCAAATATATTTAGATTCCTCAACAAATGAAATAAAACTCCCTTTGTATCACAGCCTGGACTGTGAGGAGTAAAACATAATACCCTTTATTGCCTCTCATGCCTTGTCACTCAGTATAACCAGTTAGTCTGTACTGCAGCCAAAGTCAACTTTGACAATGAGAACGGGGTTCAGGTTGGATTTCAGCGGACCAATTTCACTTAGCTACACAAACACACACTGAGGCGCTGGTATAACGCTGCCCAGCACGACGTCTGGCCGATGATGGAAAGTTCAGCTCGTGATCTATGAAAAGTGTAGAGACAGTTGGTGAGCTTTGGAGGGGAGCTACTGAACTGGGGTGTGTTTGTGTCCGTGTGTTTAGAAGAGATGGCTAGACCAGATTGGGAGCAGAAAGCCAAACATCTGGCTGACACTTGTCAAGCGGCTGAACGAACGCAAGTGGCTGCTGCAACAGAAGCACTGGTGTGACTTCACAGATCATATGTGAAAGCGACTATGTTGTTTCAGACTGGAAAAGAGAGTCTAACTGGAGTGTTTCGGGGCAAGTTGTGGGCACGATGGGAAATGAACACCAGCCACTGTAAGTACTTATACATGCTCCACTTTGGCAGGTAACCTACCTTCATGTGAAAGCAATGATCTCAGGTTTTGATTGGTGTTTACGAAGGTTTTACAGGGTTTAAGTCAGGCTTTACCCTGAATGTTTTGAGAAAAAGGTGGCAAAAGCTGGAGAATGTGCATGGCATGTGCAGCTGTACACACCTCAAGGAGCAATATGTAACAATTACACATCCAAAAAATGAGTACTGCAGTCCAAAAAGCGAGTTGGAGCTATAGACTGTGCATTAACAAGGTTGAACACTGTAAATTGATCAGCTGTCAGTTGATGTTAAGCAAAGCCTATTATCCTGAAAACAAAAACGCACTGCTCAGAAAATACACACTCTGGAGTTGGAGCTGAGTGACTGCCTGACAGACTCTATTAACATATTGCTCACTTTAACTGTTATAAACATACACTACTTTTAAAAGATTATTAATAATTTCTTATGACTCAAACACACATGAAGCTCCAACCCAGAACAGAAATTTCAAAAGGAGAACACGTAGCTGTAGCATTGTCCAAGAGACCAGTATCAAGGTCATTTTGTGATTTATTACAGTAAATATATGGGGGAAAAAAGTATAAATACGAGATGCAGTAAAATGCAATAACATGATGTGTCCTATTTGTCCAGTGTAGTTTAGAGCCACTGGGTCACAAAACATGTACGCTATTGAAAAAAAAATTCTATTCCCCAAATATCTACGTAAAATAAATCAATTACTCAACAGCAATCAAAATACATGTTCTACATGAGATCAACTTGGTATAATTCTTTAATCATAATTTTCACTAATATATACACATCAGCAATGTGAACTGACAGAAGTTTATGCAGCATTGTTCCATCTGATCAGGTCGAAAAATAATGATTCAGGACTTATTACTGAATGATATGTCAAGCACCAGTGCTCAAAAAACAGCAACTGAGGTTCAATATCCAGTCCTATTTAGTTAACCAACTTAAGCTAACATGGCTTTCATTATAAACACTTATTTGTTTACCTCAAGATTTACCTTGAGCTCGCAGAAATTGTAAATGCAT
>JAJHUR010073792.1:16521-39852 GCA_027495735.1 Lutjanus campechanus
TTTGGCAGGTAACCTACCTTCATGTGAAAGCAATGATCTCAGGTTTTGATTGGTGTTTACGAAGGTTTTACAGGGTTTAAGTCAGGGTTTACCCTGAATGTTTTGAGAAAAAGGTGGCAAAAGCTGGAGAATGTGCATGGCATGTGCAGCTGTACACACCTCAAGGAGCAATATGTAACAATTACACATCCAAAAAATGAGTACTGCAGTCCAAAAAGCGAGTTGGAGCTATAGGCTGTGCATTAACAAGGTTGAACACTGTAAATTGATAATAATAACATGAAGTGTCCTATTTGTCCAGTGTAGTTTAGAGCCACTGGGTCACAAAACATGTACGCTATTGAAAAAAAAAATTCTATTCCCCAAATATCTACGTAAAATAAATCAATTACTCAACAGCAATCAAAATACATGTTCTACATGAGATCAACTTGGTATAATTCTTTAATCATAATTTTCACTAATATATACACATCAGCAATGTGAACTGACAGAAGTTTATGCAGCATTGTTCCATCTGATCAGGTCGAAAAATAATGATTCAGGACTTATTACTGAATGATATGTCAAGCACCAGTGCTCAAAAAACAGCAACTGAGGTTCAATATCCAGTCCTATTTAGTTTAACAACTTAAGCTAACATGGCTTTCATTATAAACACTTATTTGTTTACCTCAAGATTTACCTTGAGCTCGCAGAAATTGTAAATGCATCATTCCCTCACTGCTCTACACTTTAGTGCTGTGTGTAACGTGCGTGCACTTGGTATATGTGCATCAAAGCAGTTGTTAAGAGGACATAAGAAAAAGCCTTCAGGCCTACTGTACATTTTGGTCAGAACTGTGTCAAAAAAGTGGCAACCAGGGTTTTTAGGGTAAACCCTAACAGTGATTACCAACAACAATACAGACCTTTCTATTTCCATTCATCTTTTCTTTTTCCAAGACTTGCACAGGAAATAAGGGGAAAAAACACTGAGGAAAAAATGTTTTGATTTGATTACTAAACTTCTATTTCTGACCTGCTTGTGTGTGACATGAACAAGGGCTGACTTCACTTACAATCATGACTAATCAAGCCAGAGTGAGCACTGCCACTGGCTGTGACACACAGCCTTCATGCAAGTGAGCAGGGGAACTCAAAAACCAACGAGAGGGGCGAGAAAAGGCAAAAAAGCTAAATCTAAATGTGAAAATCAGAAATACTGGTGAGGAAATCTGAAATGTAATGTCCCCAGACTACTCTGTGCCATCTCGTTTTTCCATTTTAAACTGTTTTACTCTTTGTAGACCTTCAGTTCATGGCTTTGTTAGAAGATTTTAGCAGGGAAGCACGAGTTATACTGTCAAAGAAAAGACGACATAGCTGACAAGACCACATCAAAATAACTAAAGGTTATTCTTGACATTTTGGGTCTTGGTTATCAAAATAAAATATTCAAACTTTTCATACTACCTGAAAATATGAAATAAAGTTCACGCAATGGAGCTCAAATGAACGCGAGGAGACACAGATGGGGGAGAAAGAGACAGGCTATAAAACAGGCCAGAAGTTGCAGCGTCAGCACCAGTGTTATAGCATCCTATAGGCTCTGTGGCGCAGCTATATGTGAGAGCACAGTGTGTGTGCTCCGGGGCAGAGCTGGCTCAGGTTTAATGGTCCCAGTAAAGCAGCGGTAGTGCTCACTGGTGCAGGAATGGCCTTCATTAGATAGCAGAGCTGGAACCTCAAGCCTCGGGTGGTTTCAGCTCTGTTTAAGTGGTCGGCCTCCCAATTTATTGTACGCACAAACCAATACCGTGTCTAGGGTGTACTTGCGTTTCTGCTTTCGTTTATGCGTTTGTGTACATTATCCCCATGTGAAGGCCTATGCTACGTGTGTGCGTTTATGAAGATGAGCCAAACACTGAGGGAGAGTTCTGTTAAGCTGGTGCAGGGTTAATGAGCAGTTGTTGCAGTCATGCTGCTCAGGATGGGAGATTAACAAGAGCCACCAGGAAAATGCTGATAAATCTGGCAGCCTGCTACTTTGGCAGATAATTAGCCATCACTTAAATACGGTTCTGAAACTGATATCTGGCTGGCAAACTGGTGAATTTGAGGACGTACCCACCACTGTGACTGGTGGACAGACAAGTTAATTTCCTGCCTTGTTAGGAACATAATAAGTGGCTGTTCCAGTAATGCCTGTCCAGTAAATTAATCCATGATGTGTGAGTCAGAGGAGTCAAAGCCACCATATGTACAGTACCGTTTGCCAAGGTTACAGCATGTGTCACACATGCATCAACTTGACATTTATAGAAAAGTCTTACAAATTTCCAGCTTGTAATGAGAGGAGTGTAAAGGCAGTGATTTCCCAAAAGCTACTGACACAATGCTCAGTTATATATATTTTTCCTTTACAAATGCTACATGAATACCAATAAAGAATTCTAGATAAGATTCGCCATCAAATCTAAAAACAACATATGTTAGCTGAGGTGTAGAAACTACATACATGTCAAAAATATATACAGTGCTGTTGATAAAACATGTGACCCAAAGTTGAGAGATAATAAAACACATAAAGTTCATAAGTTTGAGGCTGATGTGTTATTTTCACACTGAACTTTAACCTCTTCAACTCCACAAGGATGTCCAGATGTGGCATGCTCAGTTTTTAAGCTAGGAAGTTAAACAACACTCTCAAGTTAGGCTAAATTATGGTGAGTGAAATACTAGCATGGCACCCAAGAGTCTCTCCTTCACAGGCATGTCCACTTTATACTAATTTGATGCAGTTTTGGACAAAAAACATGCAGTTATTTGCATTTCAGTATAAGTGGGTTATGTTACCGTATTCTTTTGCAATATTTCTGCATACTGCATATTCTAAACAGTATTGGAATTGCATAAATTGGGTTTGGCCAGTAAGCTGAGACTTGTGGATGCAATGAGCCCAATTGTATTCAGTGACATGATGTTAGTCCCCATAGTAGCCACTTCATTGTAGTGAGACTTTTTGAAACTTAACCTCACTGTATAAAATGACCTGATGAAACTTCACAACTACAAACCAGCCACTACTGGGATATTCAGAGCAGGTATGGTTTTAATTGGTATATTGACAATAAGGGAATTTCTGAACAAATCACAGAACAGAGGTGCTCGCCATCCAATCACAGAAAAATGAAATTCTTACATAAATCTCCAAAGGTCCATAGTTTTTAAAGTTTTTCCATATCAGAGCAGGATTGTTTTTACGCTGTTCCTCAAGATCTTGGTGTCTTAATGTGATATTTGAGAAAGATTTTTGACCATTTATGAATTCTTATGTGGTAGAAAATGGTTAAATTGTCCACCAAATCTGTGGCCGAAGAAATGACAGATTATAGAAAACCTGAGTGAAAAAGCTAAGCTAAATCTCAAATTTATCTTAAGGTTTCCCAGCTTTCAGATGAAGTAACACCATGTGGCATATACTGATGACCTGCTGTTTCCCCCTAAAGGCCCCTGTTCCATGCTAAGAATTACAAAAATAAGTGTCAGTTAGTCAGTCAGTTAAATGATGAATGTGTGAATGTAAACATGTCAGTGTTGGTGTCAGTGTTGGCATGAGTATGGATAGGTACCTTCTCTATCTCCTGGGCTTTGGCAGCGATGGCCAGGGCTCGTCGCTCTATGAAGGTGTCTGCAGACATCTTTTGGCTGTCCTCCACAACTGGAGCCACCAGCAGATCCTCTTTTTCTCCCTCTGGAGGATGGTTCTCATCCTGAAAGTAGAGGAGAAAAAGATGTGACTCAGCCTCTGAGGAAAACTCACTCCAGTCACAGCGTCAGAGAAATGAAACGTTTTTTAAAAATGCAAAAAAGAAAAAAAAAAAGAAAAAAACACATGGCAGATAACCACAGAAGTGATGACTATAAACGCATTAACAGATAAAAAAATAAAAGCGTACCACTGCTGCTGTGTCAAGTTTACAGAAATGACACAACACTAGAAATTACATGATACAGTAACTGGAAAGGACGTGAAAGGACGCAGGTCAGCAACTTATCGCCCACAGATTAATGCTGTGACCCGACCTACTGACTGTTTAACTTTGCTGTATATCTAAGCTTCATCCTTTTGCTCGCCTCATCAACCACATCTTTCTTTTAGCTTCTACAACTGAAAAGCCACAATATACACTGTGTGGATTTCCAGTTATATCTACAAGCAGTCCAGGAATAAGGGATTTATAGGTGTTACAGCACTATGACAGGACACTGGGGTATGATGCTGCACACAGATGTAGATCTTCACATTTAACACCGTTTTCATTACTAAGCAAATTGCAACGACAACCTTTTTCTATGAAAATTGTTGTAATTGACATTTCATCTGTTTTTATATCTTGAGAATCGGAAGTCTGGCCAGACAAGCCATGATGAGCCATCTAATGGGTGGACTGGAAACTCTAGTACCCATAAGTATTACTGTGAAAGCCAGAAGAAAGAGCAAAAGGGGAGAAACGAGGCCAACTTGGATCACCGCTCAATTTCTTTTGCTCATTTCCTGATACTATTAGAGTTTGAAGGCCAGGGAGCAGAACTGCCCAGCCATGACTAAAGTCCACTCATACATTAAGGGAAACAGGCCAGGGACTAAGTCACATTAAATCTCTAGATGACTGAGGGAAGTAATTACAGGAGATGGTACATCACAACGCCGAGTGTGGTCTAAAATAAAAAGCACAACTCATAAAGCATCATCCAATTATTCCCCCTTCCAATTCCCTCCCTGAAGCCATGCTCGGAAGAAACGTGTACGAAAGATCATGTTTGTCAGTCTTCTGCGTCCTTAAACTCACTGGAAAAAAACATATCCCTGTCTGACTCTTTCACTTCAACTCGCTGGGCACAGCCCAACCTGGAGGGGATGTTACGCTATCAATACAGAGCTTAGCGGATACATTTTATGCAAACTGGACTGAAATTAAATGTCACCCAGCAGGAAGCAGGGCTAATCTCTTTTCAATGGAATATGAAAAATGAATTTAACAAAAGGTTTTGGGAGCTTAAGTATTTTTTCATCTTATTTTTCTGCTGAGAAAAAAAAAACATTTTATCTGGTGAACAATGAACTGACCTTCAAAGTTAAAACTGCTGTAGATTTTTAATTACTGTGTTTTCATGTAACTAAGTATTAAAGTATCATATTGTTTATAGCGAGTGCCAATTTGTAAATTGACTCTTTTTAAATTACCAGTAGAGCTTAACAGGGTTGGGGTCCCTACACCATGCAAAGGAAAAGTCAGGGGAGCATCAAAATTATTAAGATGCATTGTTTGGAAAATATGGTTGAAAAGTAGCAGACTGACATTAAAATCCCTGCACCCTTAAAGGCCATCACAATAACTGGAAGACCTTCAAGAACAGGTAATTAACAGCTAATTATAGCACCTGTGGGATACTTTGTTCACTTGTATTTCTTTGGCCTCTTCATGCTACCAAATCTCAGCCATTATATTTTATTGGTAAAATATTGCCATATTGTAATTGACAGGAATTTGATGCCTGGTGTTGGGATAAAACATTCTGATAACCTTTGCGGTTTCAGGACACAGTCTCCCACCCACTAGGCCACCGTGGCTCGCAGCCAGAGCTGGAGCTGCTCTTTAGGTCCCCTCTTTGGTCTCTTCAGTCTGGGATGGCTCCAGAAAGCCTGCGTGTGTGTTTGTTGAATCCCCACAGCAGGCAGCGGCAGGGGCCGTAAGTGCAAGCTTTACTGGGGGCACAGCACAAGCCTTTCATCTTGGCCAAGGTTACGGGTTTGTGCCCCCAGAACAGAAAACAACAATGCACCACAGGCTAGATCAAACACAGAGAAAAGCAGCAGTGTGCGGAGGGGTGGGGCACTTAGTAACTTTCATCACAGCAGTTGATTGGGTGGTAGTGGGTGGTTCCTGCAAAAATGCACATCAGGAGGAGAGAGAAGGGCTATGTTTGTATCTTGTAATTTCTGACATAAAGCAATGCACGGGTTCACAAAGACATCCAAGTGCCCACCATGCCAGTCGAAAGGACAATCCAGAGGGAACGTACAAATTACCTCCAGCATGTTCAGAAAAAGATCTAAGGGCGGCTAATGAGATAAATAATAAGAATGCTTGGACAGTAAACTAGCGTTTTAAGACACAGTTTTATGGGGTTTTTGATCAAAGTGAATTTATGCACACCATGGGAATGTTAGGCTGTTTGCCTAAAATGAAACAGTCACTGACACAGGACAAGACCAGTAACTTCAGAGGCAGGGTCGTAGAGAAAAAAGGGTTCAAAAGTTTTCGGACGAGCCGGCAAACTGCAAACTTTGCCATAGGACGTACATAACACCTAAAAAATGCAGATGGTAGATAGTATCTATGAACAAAATGCTTTCAGTTCGGTTTTAAACTGGGTTTTTCAAGAAAATAAATGTCATTATGTACAATAATTCATAGCATCGGTGTATCCCTGCTTTGCCAGGTGTCAATTCACTATTAACCTAATATTGATACTGAAACCAGTATAATACCCAATACTTGAATTCACAGTTTGATTAATTTAAAGGTTAAAGTAGCTTAACATTAGCTAATTGCAATGATTCCACTGCAGTTACTGTTACTCTGCTAGGCTGGCTAGGTTTAGCTTCTCTTTTAGTTATGTGGAATAAACTCAATCATCATGACAAAAGTGCATACAAGTATTATTTTTCAATTACAGATAGAAAAAATGGGACTCATCAGCTATCTAAATGGTGTGTTTATGAACAGCTCCGACAAATCGTATTGATTATACCTTTAATAATACAAAAAAGTGTCTGAAAACCAAGCAAACATTGATGCCTCACATCAACCAAAGTCTGTCATTCAGTGAAATTTAACCTAAATATAATGCATGTATTTTAATTTAGTCGATGCATGCCTCACACAATCACCTCTATAACTATACAACACTGTTAAGTTGTTAAATGACATCAATAATCCAAAGCCATTACAATGGGGTTCTTTCCTCATCTATCCTCGTTTCATCAAGGCTTTCCAGTGACCCTTATGTTACACAATTTCTCACAGGCACAAGACTACTGACCTGCAACATCTGCGAGACTGTCACAGCTGCCAAACGCAGTCAGTCATATACTTTAACACAGAAAGGAAATGATTGTTCATTGTAAAAGGTCTAAACACTCCCCAGCGAGTTCCACAGGGACCTCTCCTGGCTTTGCGGCTAAGATCCTCTGATAAAGCCACGACTTGGGCTACCGAGTTAGCCTCTTCACTTCTGGGTGGCCACAGCCAGCGGCATTGCGCGTAATCACATCTGATTGTATTTACACTCCCCTGCATAGTTGGAAATGGATGATATCAGCAAAACGAGCTATTATTTGCTCAACAGGCAGGAGATATCTACATTCAATACTTACTCAAAACAGTCGAAGTATTTTTTGAAAACAAGAGCACTTAAAGGGAGGACGGCTCGTACTTTGGTCGACACTTGAGCCCTTTTCCCTACACCATTACAAGTTCTTGTGATTGAAGTCTGCTTACAACACAGGTAAACAAAGCACAGGCCTGATGGCTTTTATGCTCTGCATGAGGGCCACTTTAAAACCCATTAACATACTTCAATGGGACTAAACACTTATTAGAAGGATGGAATTTAAGAAGTTCCAGATGCATCCTGCCATACAGTGACAAAGTGCACCATATATAATGAATAGAACAGTCCACAGTACATTTGGGACTGAACTGCTATTTTTATAATGTTAAGACAAACGGCTTATATTTATGAAAAGAAGCAAAGACTTGCGTTATGTTCTTGTTTGCTCAAGTGAGCTAACTTAGAAGTAAAATTTAAACACACAAAACATTGTACTTCAACAATTAGTGTCCTCAGTTCCCAAACACTTACTGACTGTTGTTAAAAAAAAGAAGGTGATGTAACACAGTGGTTGGATTATGTTGCATTATCAGAATGAGTGTATATGTTGTTTGAACAGTCTGAACATAAATATCTTGTACCATATTAAACTAAATATCGGTCAAAAAGTATTTGAAAATCATTGCATTCTGTATTTATTAACATTTTACACTGCGTCCCTACTTTTTTAGGATTGGGGTTTGTGCTTGCTTCATCTATTTGAGCTCACCTTGTTCGAGGTTGCGCTGTGTGGGGAGCCTTCTCTTGACAGACCAGGAATTTTGTCTGGAGAAATAAGAAGGGACAAAAAGAGTTTGACATGGTGAGGGCCAAAATAACATGATTTGGAATAAGACCATGATAAATTAGGGAAAGGAGGAAAACGGCGGGATGCAGGGATTTAATGGAAAAAAAAGACAATTAGTATGTCTGGAAAGTAAGTAAGGATGTGTTTATGGTAATCAGGGCTCTGTAAAAGGTGGCGATGTTTGGTTCCAGGATCCAGACAGGTACCTAGGCTAGAGCATCTGGAACAATCAAGAAACAGATGGTTCACGATTGCGCTCCCAACTCCAGTGGGCGGATTCACTGCAACGTACATTTGTTCAGCCTCCCACTCATTAATCGGACACTGCCCCCTCTTTCACTTTCCATTTGTTCTGCTGCTGACTTTCCAAATATGAACTCCGAGGAGCTTGCTATGAAACAAAAACACCCCAATGTAGAGGCCTCGGCTTCAGGAATATCCATCAGACATCCTATACCCTTTCCCTGTTCTTCCACACACGACTTGGTGGCATTTTTATGAGGCCTGACAAAGTGGCAGACAGAGCAGGGAGGACGGCTGGCTGCAGGACACATTAGAAACGCTCTCCGTCTCTCTCAGGTTACCCAGACTGGGAATAGGTTAAGTTTAATGATTGTACCCTTTGTATATTTCCGAAACAAATCCTCTGCATGTCATCTCATCTTGCTTTCATTCTTGGGAAAAAAATAATTCAATTAAATAATACACATCACACTTTACAGTCTAATGTAGGAGTAGTGCTCAAATTGTCTATTGTCTAATTCCTCAGCAAACAAGACTTTTGCGTCAAAAAACACTACATTTCAGTCAACTTTTCTATCCTGTCTACAACAACTGGACTGAACTGTACTTACCAGTCATCTTGATCTGAGAATAAGTCTCTTCATACCCTGTAGGAAGACCAAACCGTAACGTCACTGGCTGTGTACATAGTAACTAGGCCTTCTTATCTTACAGCAATCTAGCAAGCACACTCACTGCCCTGATGCTTCACTAAAAATGATAATTAATTAATGCTATTTTCTGCTTTCAGGAGGTTACGATCATGCTTTTCTAACATTCTGAACACATCACCACATTTTTTCTAAGGTCAACTATGCTCATTTCAAGGGCAAAAAGCACCAATCAAAATGGAGCTTTAAAAGGGGAGCTGGCCAGCAGACCTAAAGTAACACTGTACTGCTTGTGGAAACGGGGAGTTTGGGAGGTTGAGATCTACAACCAACTTATAAACAACATGCAGTGAACAAGGAGATACTTCAGCACTTTTTTAAAGTCGAGCCTGACCCATGTTTCAGTCTGCAGATGTTTGATCTATTAGTTGTCAACTAATAAATTAATTGCCAACTATTTTAAGAATCGATTAATCACTTTAAGTTTTTTTTTTTTGAAGAAAAAAAAAAAAGACCTGATTGCAGCTTCTTAAATGTGAATAAAATATCCTGCCTTCATTTCATAAATTTGTCACCAGTGTCACATTTGTTCCAATTTTTTTTAGTCCCCAATATCCTCAAAAATTCAGTGTTGGTTGGGCTCCATTTAAATTTTATAGTATTTATTATTTAACATAAATATTGACTGAGAATTTTCACAGACATTTAATATTAATCTGACAGGCAGTAACTATGTGCCCATATTCCGATATGAATACTATGTCATACAGTTTTGATGAAGACTAGAAAACCTGCTGTTTCTACATTTTATCCTTTTCAAAATTGTTATTTGCAGAGCAGACAAACTGGACAAAACACAGTTTTTATTTAGATGTGATTCACACAGAATCACTGGAGCTGGAATCAGAATAAGAAACGTTTAGTTTTTTAAATTACTTAAAACAATTAATTGATTATGAAAATAGTTGGCAATTGATTTAATTGTTGGCAACTAATCGAATATTTGTTGCAGCTCTACTCCAGACCTCCCTCCTCCCCCCAAAAAATCTAATTTCATACATTTACAGATAGCAGTGTAGGAACTATGTAAAGTGCTAACATACCTCCACAACAGGTTATAGAAATGGTTCATGTAAAAGGAACTCACTGCAGCAAAATCACCACCAGGTAGCAACTTATACAAGCACCTAACAAATAAAATTCATGATGCAATTTGCTTCAAACTTGGGTGACAGAATTGTATGGTCAAATATGACAACTGAGTTTATTGTGGTCAATAATTCAGATTGATTTCAAACTGGATTCTGTAAGTTATATTTAATACATTTCAATATATTCTATGGGTCAAAATTTAATTCATTCTGTCCTTCATCCTTGCATCCTTCTCCAGATTCAGAGGCAGACATCCTTGTGGAGCGCAGAGGGCCCCAACATTCCCTTTGAACATTTTTCTGACATGACAAGGATGCAAGGAGATGTGTGTGGAACAACAAATCAGCTCACTGTCATCCAAGTCCGAGCTGGTTTGGCATGGCTCAATGTACAGACCCAAAGTGTCATGTCCACTCTGTTGAGGAAAGAGCGCCCCCCAGAGGTGCTCAGAAACACCTGCGTGACCATCGGGACCGTCCAAACCTGAAAAGCCAGTCATCCGGATTATCAGTCATGGAGAGAACAGTGAAGCAAAAGAGGAAAAAGAAGAGGTCTTGACAATGAATGAACATTTTGTCCTGAATGTAAACCTTGTTCCCAAAGCGAGGCCGAACTGGCCTTTCAAAATGACCTTGATTATTATTGTATGAAGTGCTGCTTTTCAAATGATGCTTGACTCAAGTCTTTTTCATGAGTTACAGGCAATAAATGAGTCATGATTAAAACCGCAGCTGGAGGCAGTGACTATAAATGTTCTGCTTCATTTTGGTAGTTTGTATATGAGCAGGTTCCATCAGTCTGTACTGCATTTTAATCTGTATATTTGAGGATGTGTCAACTCCAACAGCAAATTTCATTTCAAGTGCCAACACCGGTTCCAAAAAAGCCGGGACACTGTGTAAAAAGTTAAAAACAGAATGTGGTGATTTGCCCATCCTTTAACCTATATTCAGCTGAACACAGTACAAAGACGTGTTTAAACTGATAAACTTTGTCTTTTGTAAATAATACACTCATTCTGAATTTGATGCCTGCTACATTTTCTAAAGAAGTTGGAAAAGGGGCATGTTTATCACTGCGTTACATCATCTTTTCTTTAAACAACACCCAGTAAGAGGTTGGGAACTGGGGATGTGCATTTTGGCATCAATACTGTCTTCCCAGTTTTTTGTTGCCCTGTCCCCAGGTGTCAATACAGAATGAGCGCATATTTACAAAAACAATAAAGTTAATCATTTCGAACATTAGATTTATTTTGTCTCTGTATTGTATTCTATTGAAAAGAATTGGCTAATTATTATATTCCTCCTTTATTTAACTTTTACTCAAGAGTCCCAATTTTTTGTGCCAGGATGGACATAAAACACACAAGGGGAGGGGAATCTCTAAGTTCTACATACTCTTGCCTGGCAGTGAGGGAAATGGCAGGCTCTTCGCTCTGTCTGGTGAGTAGCCTCTGCTGCTGACGCTGGAGCCGGAGCGACTGTGGGGGGAGCGAGCCACCTCGCGGCGCACAGGGGAACGCTCTCTGAGTGGAGGGAAAGGGGCTGCCTTTCTCCTGTAGTGGTCTCTGTCCTCCCTGGGAAACAAAACAGAGGAGGATGTGTGGGCTTTCATCATTTGAATTCAAACATCAAAAAGTATTGTAGGAATGACAAATTGGCTCCTCTTCTTTATCTGACAAAACCAATTATCTGCCACAGCTGTTCCAGACAATCTAAACAAATACTTACTCCTTTCCTTTTTTGTACCAACGCAGTCCAACACTGCCATCTAGCAGTGTGAGGGCCACTGTGCAGAACTACCACGTAACTGAATACGTTTGTGTGAAAACCTACAGCATGTTACAGCTAGAGTGACACGCAATAATTATTAGGACATGGAGAGAGTGCCCTTTCCAAGCACTTCTTAAACCTTGAAAACACAACATTAAAAATTCTAGTGTTTTCAAGGATTTACAACACCTGTACAAGCCCTGAAATACACCAGTTAAATACTTCCTCTCTGTTTGACTGCAGCATTGATGGTTGCAATGAATGGGCTGCACATACTTGGGCAATGGTGGCACATGGGATACCCTATGCAATGATTAAGTGTGCATTTGCTCGTACCCTCTATCCAGGTTGAGGATGGCTTGCACTAGTTTGTCCTCCCCGCTCTCTGGGAGTGATCGGGGCGCTGGGTAGATGCCCTGGCTTCGCACGCTATGAGGAGGTGGTGCACGGGCGCTGAGGGAGTAAAACAAACAAATGTGTGGTCAGCTGCAGATACATAATGCACACAAACACACTGTATAACCTGGCAGCAAGTTTTACACGGTCCAGTTATATTCAATTTTATGGAGAAATACCAGCACCGGGAGGGTGAGGTACTCAGATGCTTCACTTGGATGTGAACCAGTTTTAATTCATGCTTCCAAAAATAACAAAACACTCTTAAAAAAGTAAACATATAAACACCTACATGCACTGTGCACATTTTATCCATCTTTTATTAATCCTTGTATCACGTTTAACTGCCCCTTTCTCTAACTCCCCACCACCTCTCAACTGACCTCTGACCTCTACCAAACCCACCAAACAACAGGCTGGAAGTGACCTCAGTGCCCTTTCACAACTCCAAATGTTTGTTTGGATTGAAAGCCCCCCGTTTCCCTGTCTGCCTGCTAAGTGGTGAATCTAATCAGTATAATTTGTTTGACCTTCTTTCCTGATTTAGCAAAGAAACAGTGCATTTTTAAGATTGAAAGGATTTCAGCTGACATCAATTAACTTTTCACATGATACTGAACAACAGCAAAGACTGCAGAGGATCTGGTGTCATTCTAAGTTGTATTATCTTATTTCACCTCTTTGTTGTTTTATCCAGCTGAGTGAACTTCAAACGACCGTTGAATATAAACCATTCATTTTGGCATCATCGAACAGCACAGGTGTGACCTGAAAACCTTATCAACGTTCTCAATAACCAAGAACAAAGAGCATTTCCCACCCTGCAAAAGCACCAGTTTTGGTGTAGAACATTAGATTTTTTTTTTTGTAAGACAGGGGTCCAACATTTTGTAACTTAAAACACACTTCTGATTGTTAAAAAAAAAATTTGCAAGGACAGCCTTAAGTACATTAAGTAACAGTACCAAAACACGTGTGTCTCTGATGATGAGTCGTGACTGGCCCAGTGATATTGAAAAGCAACTGTTCATTGATGTTTTGCGTTTTAATTTGAATATTTGACACCATTTGACAACACTGCCTCTGTGACACACTAGATTGTGGCTGATCTTCAAAAAAAATCAACATTTCATTTCATTAATGCTTATTTATATAATATTAAACTGCAATTCTTAAATGACCAATATTACAAACAGTTCTCTTTGGCTTTGCCCATTAACTGTAGCATATGTTTACTGAAATAACTGAAATGAGTGGGACTCGAGAGGATTCTGACTGAATATTGTAAATCTGTAAAGCAAATTCTGTCGCCTCAACTTTTGCAACCCAATCTGCAGCCTAAATACAGACACTGTTCAACTAAGAAGTGTAACTAGACTGAAGAGTCATCTAAGCTATAAAAGTGTGGACCTGGTGACCACTGAGACCACGAGAAATGTGTAACGGGTGAGACGGGCCAACATGGGTCAGAGCAGACCATGATTTATTATAGTTGCTATTTAAATAAACATTTCAAACACATACTGAAAACGGCGGCCCAGTCCTGGAGAACCAATCCCCCCCCCCTGACCTGACCAGAGGAATTAAACACAGAGGACTTGTTCACACAGGAAAATACATAATGCATAGAAAAAGACTGTCCCCTGCCATCCATAATGATAACATTCAATTCTAACAAGTGATTTTAGGTATTAAGCCCAGCTTGGTAGACAAGATTTGTTTTGTGGAAAAACAAAATTAGCTCCTTTAAGACAAACAGAAGCAATTTACCCAAACTCCAACGGTCGTCCTGTGTGTGGGTCTTCCCTCGGTCCTCTGTAGGGATACTCCTCCTATACAGTAAAGAAAATGTGTTTAGGTTAAGTCTTTGGAAGTTCCTAATACATTTTTGTATAATCTCCAATGCACATTGTTTATATTACTACACATTTGGTCTAATTTGTTCATATTTATACAATAAGCTATAAAAAAAAAAAAGAGTTAATTTTATGTTGTTTATGATCTCACCCTCCTTGAAGGTGGACCAGCTCTGCGTTCACCAGCGAAATGAAGGTTCTCGCTATGGTAACCCCTCTGATCTTCATGGTAACTTCGTGGGCCTCCTCCATTTGGGTAAAAGCGCGGACCTCCTTCGTATTCATACCCTCCGCGGCTGTAGTCCTCCTCTGGCCTGCTAAAGGGGGCCCTCCTCTCCACTGCTCCAGCTGCCCGTGGGTAGGGACCCTACGAGGATGTGAACATTTTATGATTTTACATTTTCAGTTAAATTTGTTTTTTTTAAAACTTGTTGATGGACGAGTTTTATTTAGTTAATAACTGCTTAAATATGTCTGCCTGCTGATAAGACTCATGGCTTATGGCAACCTGTTGGCAAAAGCCTTCTTTCACCTGGAAGATCTGGAAATAAGTGTCCAAGTAGAAGCAATATAGTTTACATATGAGGCTAACAAAACAAGTGAGAAAAGTGTTGAAGGAGGGAGTCCCAAAAGCATGACATGGTAGACTTCATTTACTATACACTGTTCAGTGGATGATTGCGACAACACCAGAAACATGCACACTCACCAGTCTCTCTGTTAAAAAACGTTCATCATAAGCCTCTCGTATACTCCTCTCTCTCCTGTACGTCACTGTAAAAAGCAAACATAATGTAGATGTAATCATGCAAGGGTGGTTCCACAAAATAAACAATGAAAACGAGTTTGTGTTTTCATTGTTAACATTTTTGTTCAAGTACAGTTTTGCCAACTTCTTTGGGCAGCGATGTTCGAGTAAAACACATTATCACCAGATCTATAAGAACACAGAATTATAGTCTATATTTAATTTGAGACTTTTGTGTTTGTTTCCTCATTTGAAAGCATTTTGGTATTGGTAATATCCAAATCACAGAAGCTGCAATTTTTTGATAAAGGAAAATGCTTGACAGAACAGTATTATAATGAACTACTTTAGAGCAGCAGTGATCTAGAAATCGTACTTTTTTCTTAAAGAAAAAAAAGAGAGAAAAAATGTCTGCTGGGTACAGATCACCTTATCGTGATTTTTTTTTCAGTGAAAATGAAAATTGTGATAAAAAATGATAATTCCAACTCACTGTGAATCACAATTGCAATATGTCAAAATAACTGAAATATGATTCCTTTTACCCTATCAAACAGTCCTGTTCTGAATATATAAATACTCTTAATCTTGTTCCAATTCTTGAGATAGTTTGTAATTTATGATTCTGATTTTAAATTTCTAACTATTTAGGCAGTAGTTGGTGTAAAAAAAACTGTTAAATTAAACTAAATAAACTGTTAAATGAATGTACTTACTTATGGACTCAAGGACTTCAGACACAAGATCTTCAACACAATCTGTAGAAAGATAAGAAGAAACCTGTATTAAATTTTCAACGGATTGTTTGGTAAAGAGCTTTTATATTCAAACAAGCTCATAAAAGACAAAGACAGACATATCTTTCTTTCAGTTACATGGAAAATAATGAACAGCTTTAATTTGCATCAAAGCCAGATAAGACAGACTGCACTGCGTTAGTATGGGATGTGATCCAGCAACTGAGCCGAGGTTTCCTTCTGCAGAATAGACTGACACAACGCTATATTCAACACAGCACTAGTTTGAAAAGTTACCAGTTACAAAAATCCTTACTGTATCTATAAAAATATGTTATATGATGGTGAACTACTGGAGGTCCATGAAGAACGGACAGCTATCATTGCTAGTTAGCTAGCAAACATCCGCACGTTTTATTTCATCTCAGAGCAAGTTAACTCAGCGATACTGACACGGAAAAATGACAAATAAATATTTAGGGCGAACTGTGGCGTCTTATAGATGCACACGTGTTAAATAACCCACAATAAAGGCAGTTTATTCCACAGAAATTAGCAAAACAATCTTACCTTCCTCTGTCGTTTAGTTAGCCTAGCCTTACCCGTTAGCTATATGGACAACGGCAGTTTTATTGGAGGAGGACTACGCCACGTCATCAGAATGCGACGCAACGACATGGCGTGTATTTTTATTTGCTAAACATTAGCTGCTTGCACATACACACAGTTCTAAAAGTTTAAACACATTTTGTATCATTCAAACGGTGGACACTGTGTTGGTAAGTAATCTGATTAATGTGCTCGGCTGCTTCTAATGTTAAAATGTATAACGCTACATTCATTAGCTAACGTGCTGAAGTTACCAAGCTGGCTAGGTTGCTAATTGTGCATTAGGCATGTGTTTTTTAATCATTATTTGTCTGTTTTATTTTGTTTTATAGTTTTTAGAGACATGGATACCGCTAGACTACTAAGATTAAAGGCAGAAGTCATACATTATCCCATATTACCTAAAGCTAAAGAAACTCACTTCAAATTAATTAATGATTATCCTTTATTTTGAAAGTATTGTGTGTTCGGAGCATATTTTCTTCGCTTGCTGTCACTCCCAACTATTTTGGAAGCAAATGGAAGAATAGTTCAAACTAAAAAATATACATGTGTTGTACTAAAATCTCATGTGGATGTAACGTATGGAGTGGTAATCAAAGGGAAACGTGAAAATCTTCTAATTCATATATCATATCATCATCAGTTCATATATTAGCAAAATATTACATACACAACGCCAAATTTATGAAAACCCCATCTGTTTTCAATGCTTTTCAACGAGTTTTGACTTCATTATAAGTCCCTGAAATTTATGAATTAAAAGCTGCAAAGGAACTGCTACAGTGTGCACAGTTTCACAAATTTATAGACAATGAATGTTGTGAATACGGTTTTGTATTTTGTATATTGATTTTGGTTTATATGTTTGTCTACTCAGCACAGGCTCAGGTGTTTTAATGCCAGGGTTGACTTGCCTTTTTGTCTGTAATTTTATTGTTCAATAAAATATTTTGTTTTATAGTGCGCTGCATGTGTTCAGGATGAGCGGGGGTTTGGCACCGAGCAAAAGCACTGTGTATGTGGCCAACCTGCCGTTCTCCCTTACCAACAATGACCTACACAAGGTAAGTTAGTACGCACAAGCGTTTATCACTGTTATGAAATGTAAATGATGCCAAGCACCTTCCTTACTGATACAGATCACTTTCTCATTTCAGCTGTTCACCAAATATGGAAAAGTTGTAAAGTAAGAAACTGTTCTGTTATAATTCATTATTTTATTATTTATGTCTTACAGCAATATGTAAGAAAACACATAACCCACAACAATCAGGCACAAGCTCTGAATACTTGACTGTAGTAAAGAAATTGTCATAACAAGTTTAGGTATAAGTACTAATCTTGGTCATACTTATTTCAGGGTTACAATTGTTAAGGATAAACAAACTCGTCAGAGTAAAGGGGTGGCGTTTGTTCTCTTCCTGGACAGAGAATCTGCTCATAACTGTGCCAGAGCAGTAAACAATAAGCAGGTGAGTCTATTTCACATTAAGACCTTTAATTTTTTCATACTGCATGCCACTGAGCATATGCTGGAGTCAGTGATGCTTCCTTAATGGATGTAAGAGTTACAGAAGTGTTTGTCTTCCAGCTGTTTGGCAGAACAGTGAAGGCGAGCATTGCCATAGACAACGGGCGAGCAACTGAGTTTATAAGGAGACGGAACTACACAGACAAGTCTAAATGTTATGAATGTGGGGTCAGTGCATATTTTACATTGTCCTTTGAAATCGTAATTTCATTTTAAATTACAGAATCCCAGTTGCGAGTATAATCTTTCTTCTGTCCTTTGACTATCATCACATCCCAGGATACAGGTCATCTGAGCTACGCTTGTCCCAAAAACCTTCTGGGAGAGAGGGAACCTCCAAAGAAGAAAGAAAAGAAAAAGAAGAGAAAGGCTCAACAACCTGAGCATGTGTAAGTATAAATACCTAATAGAATGCAATGATTTGCAAATCCTGTTTGACCTATATTTGATTTATTACAGTATAAAGACATGATATTTAATGCTCAAACTGATAGACTTTGTTTTTTGTAAATATACACTCATTCTCAGTTTGATGCCTGCAACATGTTCCAAAAAAGTTGCGACAGGGGCACCAAAAGGCTAGGAAAGTTATGGTTTGCTCAAAAGACACCCGTTTGGAACATTTCAAAGGTAAACAGGTTAATTCGTAGTGCAGGGTTCACCCCTTTATGAAAAACTGGTTGGGCAAATAGTCCAGCAGTTTAAGAAAAATCTTTCTTCAGTGCACAGTTGCAAGAAATTTAGGGATTTCAACAACACAAATCCATAATATCATTAAAACAGAGAATCTGGAAATCTCTGCATGAAAGGGGCAAGACAGAAAACTAACATTGAATGCCCGTGACCACTTCAAATTATTTTTTAGAAATCATGGGCGTCCTGTGCTCCGACTATAGGAGAAAGGCACCATCCAGATTATCACCAATACAAAGTTCAAAAGCCAGCACCTGTGATGGTATGGAGGTGCATTAGTGCCCATGACATGGGCAACTTGAACATCTGTGAAGGCACCACTGATGCTGAAGGTACATGCAGGTTTTGGAGCAACACATGCTGACATCCAGACAACATCTTTTTCAAACAAACCTGATTACCAGCAAGACATTTCAAAGCCACATTCTGCATGTATTACAACAGCGTGGCTTCGTGCTAAAAGTTCCAAAATGCTCACTAAGTATTATTAAAAGAAAAAGTGATGTAACACAGTGGTAAACATGCTCTTGTCCAAGCTGTTTTGGAACATGTTACAGGGATCAAATTCAAAATGAGTGCATATTTACAATTTATTTTATTTTGTGCGAACAGGATTTGCAAATCATTGCATTCTGTTTTTATGTACATTTTACGCAGCATCCCAACTTTGATGGAATTGGGTTTTTTAATTCCTACATCTTTTTCCTTATAGTGAAGAAGAAGAAGAGAGTGAAGAAGAGGGAGAGGACCCAGCCTTAGACAGCCTGAGCCAAGCCATAGCTTTTCAGGTGAGTGTGCAGATATCGAAAACTAAATAGTCAATGTAGACATTTGATTTACTGAGGTGTATTATGAAAAGCTTGCACCCTTTTACACGTCCTCGTGACCTGAACATTACCTGCAACATCTCTACTGAAATGCAACTACTAGTTTATGGCCACAGAAGACAGAAGAGCAAATAACTGCTGCTTGAGTTTGAGGCGAGAGGAGGTGGTCGTTCTGCCTTTATTTTTATTAACTTTTAATGTTCTCATGTTTCCTCTGTCTTTTGTATCAATCCAGCAAGCCCGTATGGAGGAAGAGGAGTCACAGAGGAAGCAGCCGATTTTGTCTCAAGAGGACGGGGGTCACGCTTCAACATCCTCAGACTCAAAGAAACCAAGGATCAAAAAGAGCGCATACTTCAGTGATGAGGAGGAGCTCAGTGACTAATAATAACACACAGTCTGGACATGATCAAAAAGCTGTTCTCCAGTATCACTTTAAGTTATATTGTATTATAGTAGGGATGTTAACAACACACTTCCATTTACACTGAAAAGGGTGGCTTTTTTTCTTCTTGTACATAGAACAGAGCATTTTTTTATGTTTGTAGAAACCCAGTGTAATTGTTCTTGGTTGGATTGACATTGAAAAACATCAGACACACACAGTTAGTCAATAAAACCTTGTTTCTTCACGAGAAACCAAATTAATTGTTGTTTTTTTGAATGTTAACTACAGAGACAGTTATTTACTACACTGTAAAAACAAAAGTTGAGAAAACTCTGAATTTCAAGGCAACTGTCCTCATGAAAATGTAGATTTTAATCAAACGCTTAAGTTTTGAAATTAACTATGAAACATTTTTCTGACTTATGAACTTTTCTTGAGAAAATTTCCTTTTCTTCTTGGAAGAACTTGACTCTGAGTTTTACAAACAAAAAAATAGTATTTCAAAAATTGTTCATCATTTAATATTTTCTAATGCAACCATTTTATTTTCAAACACCCAAATAATGACAAATCAACATTTTTTGTGTCTAAAACTCAAAGATTCAGGCTTCTCTAAAGAAGAAATGTAAATTATCTCAACAAAAGAATATAGGCGGTTAAAACTAGTTTGAGTTTCACTCAAAACTTAAAAAAATAATAATAATAATAATTATGTGAAGACAGTTGCCTTGAAATTATGGGTTTGTTCACTTTGATTTTTCCAGTGTATATTTTGTGTTGCAATGAAGTGAAGGGAGACATAACAGCTAACACAACTGATGCTAAAAATATACATTTTTAAAAATCATTTATCAGTTTACTGGTTGGATTTTTTTTATAAGCTTGTCTATAAAATGTAAAAAGTGGTGAGAAGTCAATCAGTTTTGTATATGGTTGTGTATTTTGTGTTTTGTATGATAAAACAAAAAAGTAAAAATAAAGTTGGCTATTAATTTATCAGAAAAAAACATGCATTTGCCTATATTCTCCTTGATATGTTACCAGAAAGGATTAAACGTTTATCAACATTGGACTGAGCAATCCTGAACCCCATACCGTGACCTAGACAGTGAGTGTAAATCCTAAATATTGCAGCAGCTAAAATGCAGTTTGGGGTTCCCCTGCGGCACAATCATATCGTTGGGAGATAATGGAGAATCCAGTTGGTTGTCCTTGATATGAAAATGCTTGGGGGCAGTCCCAGCCTTCGAAAACCAGCATGTTAGATTAAATTCACGGTACAGTGGTTCGCTTGGAAATGTGTTTTTTGATGCTGGCTTGCGTCAGCACGCAAATAAAGCGAGGGATTCCCCGATGTTTTATATGCGCCTGTTATCTGAACTGCTGCGGCATTTCTGCAGTCTGCGAGTCACATGCGGAGGAGGTGGTGCAGGGATATGAGAGGGTTCCCAGACAGTACAGTGAGCTGATATGAACGGGAGTCGTGTTAACATATTACTGTAGACGCAACATTATCTATGGCTGTAGCTGCATTCACGTGCTGTCGGAAATTAGAAAACTATAGTGTTCATGACGAGAATAAAGAGGTAACTGCTGCACTTAAAGAGATATTTCTCTAGATGCAACGACTAGCAATAATAGTAGTTAATACAACAATAACAGTAGAAGTGATTTCTTGTGTAATTATATGTAATGTAACTACATGTTGATGCTCATAATTTCTGTTTTTAAATTCCTTTCTCTTTTTTAGCTTTTGATTTTTTTTTCTGCATACTAAGAATGGGTATCATTAAGATTTTATTGATACTGATACTGCAATACCAACACCTATCAATACTCTACTTACCATAATTTAGTGTAAGAAAATAAAGACATGATATTAAAAGATGTGACAAGATTCAACAGTTATTTTATTATTACTTTGTTCAGAAATAAGTTAAATTGTTGCCTGCCCTGTCAGTTAACGTTACATAAATATCAAACTCTTGGACAAACGATACTGAAGCTATTAACGATATTTCAAGACTGGCCTGTCAGGAACTAGTTCCAATTTAGTATTGTTTTTTGAGACCCATACCTAGTGCAAACACTGCTCTGTTTTTATATCCAAAGCATAGACATAGAGATGGACGACATAACAGCTCCCCAAAAGTGAAACCAGAACACCTCGATCACCCCCTAGTGGCTGGCTGCAGTATAGGTCACAACCCCCCACCGGCCCTCATTTCAGTACATGTCAAAAAACTTTTTCTCAATCACTGTTTCTATCACTAATCTGATCATGATTATGTTCAAGTGTTAATTTTTCTGATAAGTGTTGTTTTAGTTAGTTAATTGAAGCTAAACAACAGGGGTTTGACATCACGCTTGACAGCTGAGCTCTGCTCATGACTGAGTCAGCCGGGTGTATGGGCGGCACCTCGATCTGGTGACTCCAACCCTGATCATACTGCGCAGACCCCAAAGGACATCAGCAGTGCAAGATGGCAGTGCTTGTATGTAGAATACTTTGGCTTCAGTTTTGTAAAGTGAGTAAGAAGTGGAGACACAATGTCCATCTATTCATATTGATGATCCAAAGAAAATCAGGCTTGTGCCAACGAAAAATTCAAACTCTTTTTTCATGTTTTCTTGCATATATTCTTTCTTGTATTGTGTCAATTGTGATAGTTACATCTCTATATGCCTCTGCAATCACCCCTTGGTGACAAATAAATGATTTAAATTGGGTCTTTTTTTCAGTATCCTCTCTAGATGAGTGAAAATATTTGTACATATGCCTTCATATTCCACTCCATTCCAGTGCTCGCCAGGTTACTATAGTGCATGCCCAAACATCATAAATCATCATAAATGTTAAACAGAAATAAACCAAAAAAATAATAATTTTGGACCTGCCAACATTTTAAAAACGATTAACTTGCAATTTTTTTTTTAAAAAAGGAACAATTATTTTTGTTCTGCACCTTTCTAAATGCTCTGTAGATTTTTTTAAATTATTAGTAATGGTTTATATGCAAATGTTTTCAATAAAACATTTATCGGGTGACGCTTGCGGTAATAACCAAATAATAAATATTTAACACCTTTATTACTCAGAATTACGAGCTCACAGCGGGTTCGTGAAGGCGGCATAGATTCATCAAGAGGAATGTCAGCCTCGGGAAGTAACCCGGCCGCTGATTGGCCGCGGCGAGTCACGTGATCATTTCCCAAGCGGAGTTTCCACGACAGCTGGAAGCCGAGCGGCACAGGCGCATCGCTTCTTTGCTAAAATAATCGGAAATAACGCGACTTGTGCTTGTCTCAGCACCTCCAGATAAACCCTGGTCTGGCATGGGCGACAAGAGGAGTCCCACAAGGTAACGACCGAGCCTAAGCGGCCGAGATATTGAGGCTAGAGGAGAGGAGAGGGGAGCGGACATCGAAAAAAAGGGTTTTCTCCACGGTCTCCCTCTCCCTCCTCTCTCTCAGCATGTGTGTGTGTGTGTGT
>JAJHUR010073793.1:6224-17474 GCA_027495735.1 Lutjanus campechanus
TTTTGCACCAAATCAGTGTAACCCCAAAATCACTGCAACAACTTATGAGACATAATCGAGCATGGGAATTTCATCCATCATATACTTCCATCATAATGTTCCAAGCCCTTATACACTCTATGACTAGAAATACTTCACAACGAGTGCATCAAATTAATCTTCAAGTTCTCAGCTTTCAGATGATGTATAACCCTTATATGTGGCTGTTGTATACTGATGACCTGCTATCTCCCCCTAAAGTTCCCCACTAAAAATGCCAGAAATAAGTCTTTGGTAAGGAGGGGTGGGATCTTTTTCCAGTCATGGATGATGCTTACAGTTTATATGTATATAAGGATACTGAGTGAGTTGTGTATAATTGAAATATCATCTGGTCTGTGAAATCTGTTGTGTGTGTGTGGGATTAAATGGACTGTGTCCATGTATCAACAGTGTCAGAGAGCTCTGTACTGTAAAAGCCAGTCTCTTTATAGTTGCTCATGAAGGGCAGAAATGAGTTACAGTTAAAGGATTGGTTTTACATTTTGGGTAATACGTGTATTCTTCTCGAGGGTTAGATGAGAAGATTACTATTTATTAAAGCTACTACAAGCAGATTTTAACTGGTTATGATTCTCCTTGAAACCAGATTAAATAAACCTGCGTTTACATTTTCCCAGGCAACAGTGAATAGTACATTAGCCAGTTAAAATTAAACAGGGAGATTTTTATTTGCATGTTGTTGTTTGCAATGGAAAGACTACCACTTTTGTCCATAGAGGCCCCCCAAATCAACAAAACATTAATGTTCCTTGTAGTCACTTTAAATATGAAGCTACAGCCAGCAACCTGCTGGCATAGAGTAAAGAATAGAGTAAAGGCTGGAACCAGGTGGAATCTGCCAGCCTGACTCTGCCTGAAGGGAACAAAATCCTGAATCCAACTCTGAAACTCACAAATTATCATGTTGGAACTTATTCTATTAAAAAAAAAAACAGAGTATAAAATCAACAGGTTATAATTTTATGGGTGTTATGTGCTGGACTGTGGCTGGGGGTATTTGCTTCGTTCCTTATTAACATGTTAATGAGTGAGCTTTAAAGTGCTGGTGGATTTTGTTACATGCAGACAAAGCCAGGCTAGCTGTTTCCCTGTTTCCAATCTGAAGTCAGTAGTTACTGTAGTGTAGTTAGTGTCCGGGTTGCCTTAACATTTTAAGTTGACTGAATTTGAAAGACATGTTGAGCCAATTTTGTAATGATTCAAAACAAATAAACTTTGTTAGTCACATAGACTTGATGCTTGCTTCAGAGAAGTCTGAGTAAGAAGTCAGACGATGTTTCTTTAGAAACTTCATTTAATGAGTTTATTGAACTGCATTACATCATTTCAAGTCAAAACACCTTAAGTTAGAGGAAATCTTGTTTAGAAGTTCTCAAGTGTTTGAAGTTGAATCAACTTGAATATAATTGAAAATATAAAAAACATCACTCCCTTTCACTTCAGAGTATGTACTCAATATTTTAACACATTTTTTGAGGTTTATAAAATTCAAATTCAAGTTTATCTAAAGAAGTAAAGTAAAATATCTCAAGAAATAAAAGGCGGTTGGTAAAACTTTTCAAAACTTAGCAAAACTCAAAAATCTATTGCAGTACGTTGCCTTGAAATTTTGAGTTTTTTGTTTTTACAGTGTGAACCTACAACAACGATAAATGAAAATTAGAAATGTAAAAATAAATTTCCTTATAATTTTTTTTGCCAGTCACAGGGAGCCACTGGAGAGGGGCTAAAGAGCTGCATGTGGTTGCAGGTTGCAGACCCCCATTATAGCCCAATGATAATAATAACCCTTAGGTGGCTTTACAGTTTGTGTTGTGTGACACCCCCTGTCTGTAGACCCTCAAAAAAGAAAGAGGAAACCTAAGGGAGAGCCTCAGAAGAGGGATTCCCCGCTCACGATGGGTAGATGTGCAACAGATGTTGTGTGATAAATACAGAATTTGATGACAGAGGTTTTAATACATAGAATAATAATATATATCTAAGATATGATATGATAAGAAAGCAAATAAGCGCAGTTCCCAAAATGTCAAACAGTTCTTTTAAGGATAGTCCCCTTTAGAAAATAAGGATTTGTCCATAAGGAAGACCCCCGTGCATTTTATCACAATAAGAACTAAACGATCTGGATTTGTAAGGCTGTTATTCTATCTTAGGCCCTAAAAATTATGGGATCTATGACTCTGTGGACTGCAGAGGACTGTCACCTAGCAAACGAGCAGCAGCACACCGCAACATGGCCAGTATGAGTGCCAAGCTGTGTGTCACTTGCTTTAAAGTACATTTTACCTCATATAGATTACTATATTTTCAAAAATTTAATCCACAGGCATTTACAAAACTTGAGCACATGGAACATGAATTAGTTGCATCTGATGACATTTTCATCCTTCCCACACTGTGAGGAATAAAATTCCTGCAGGGAAATACTGAATCCTGTATCCTGTGTAGGTAGTCAAAGGGAGTTCATTTAAATATACTGAGTCTGAGATCATTGAGAATATGCTGCAGTTACAATATTTGCCTCCTTGAACATCCAGAATCTTTGGATGAACACACAGCAGGACCTTGGACTGTGGCTTTGTATAGAGGCATTGATGTTTTACTGAAACCCGCCCCCTGAATGATATCTGTGTTTCTGAGTGCACCAAAGGAGATCTGAGGATTCAGACTAAAAAGAAGGAGTCAGCTTATGCAGACAGAGTGAGGGGGAGAAAAACAGAAAAGAAAAACAGAGTAACACAAGAGAGAAGATGTGGGAGATCTGGAAATCAACATCAGGTACTTCACAGCATTTAGACAGACAACTGAGTGCAGTGGAGAAAGCCCAGGACAAAGTGTTTGTAACTCGAAAAATGGTACGTATACATGGTTTTTGTGCTGTCTATGTGATGCATACTGTTAACTTTATGGAAAATAATAAGGGATAATGTTACTGTGAGTCTTAGAACCTAAACAAAATAACGTTGCTGTGTACCTATAGCTGTTGTATGGATCATGGACGATATTTCACCTGAAGAACCTTCTCCACGTTAAAGGTAGAATCAGTAGGATTTGTCTGAGCTGTTCATAAACACACCAGAAAGTTAGTTGATTGTTGGGTCTCATTTTCAGGATGTCGCATACCAATGTTTAGAGTTGGTAAAGCATCTCGAGCACAGCAAAATAATGAGAAAATAAGGAAATGCACTCAGAGGGCAGGGTCAGGGATTATGTTTATATGAGTCTATATATTGTTTTTTGTACTGAATTTGAATTTGAAGCATTTTAGGTGTACTTAGACTATTTATTCAAAAAATTTGCTTGTAAGATTGTCAGTGTGGATCTTTGAAATTTAACATTTAATTAATAATTTCATGTTCAACACGCAAAGAGCAAAGCAACTACAGTTCCTAGTCTGTCTGTAAAGGACAATTTCTGTCATTTGGGCTTTTTTCTTTCTTTTCTCTCCTATTGTGCTCTATTTGCACTGCCTTTAGGCCCACCCACTAAAACCAAAATTCCTAGTAAATTATTTTTGTAGGGTATCTTTGGGCCATAAGTGACAAGCCAACAGCTGTGTTTTTAAATTTTAAAGTCCCCATCTGCTAGAAAAATGTTTTAATAGTAATAAATGATAAACTTTATTTATAGCTGATCTCAAACAGGGGGTGTAACTCAAAGACATTTATAATGAAGTGGAGAAACAAGTAAGTGCAAAGTGCAAACTTGTAGGATAAAACCAAGCAATCAGATGAATAACAAGTAAAAGAGGGAACAGATAGCAAGAACATGTATGCTAAGAACGATAGAATATGTGGAAGATAATAAAACAAAGGAAGAATGGCAGTTGGTTAGAAGCAGTGTTAAATAAAAGAGTTTTTAACTCACAGAGCTTTCATGTCTCACAGCCTCTGGTGGGGGATTCCATGGTTTTGGGGCACAGTTAAAAATGACTTATTTGTGTGGTTTTGCATAAAAAAAGAGGGGTGAGGCTGTGAAGCATCATAAAACAACAAAGAATTGGTCATGTAGGCCGGCCCCAAAGCTATAAGAGCCTTGTAAACGAGTAAAACAAGATTTGCTTATTGTTCATTCACCTGAATGTTTGAGCTTCACTGTCTGTGTGCAAATTCATCTGCTGAAGGAGGGAAGTTTTCTCTGTGCTCATCTTAGATCTCAGTGTGTACATATGAGCTGCTTTTGTGACATTGCAACTACTTTGGTGCAGATGCAACTTACAGGGTTAGTGGGAATGTGTGATTTCGACACTTTAAGCACACATACACTGAGAAATTTGGACTTTTCATTGATTGACTGACATCTTACGCCAAGCAGTTAAACTTTCAAGAATGAGTGAGATTGTGTGATTTGTCCGTAAGGGAGAAGAAATAGGTGTAAAACATATGACACAAATTATTATTCAAAACTGAGTACTTTTCCATTTCTTTTTTCATTTGCATTCTGAAAGAAGTTCGTTCTCTCATTCAAGCTGAAGAACCAAATAAGAGCCCTCTTCCACAAACCGCCTGTAAAATTAAATTGACATTGAAACTAGACTTGACAACAGCTTTAAATGTTGCATGCCAGACTAAGTTACTTTGTTTAGTATCATTTACTAGTTCGAAACGTTAAAAATGATAACCATGTGAAGGAAGAGCAATTTTTAAAACCTCATAACTCTTTGCTTTACATCTGCCCTAACTAAAAAAATCCAAAGATTTCAGACAAGAGGTTATATTCTTTTTTGAAGCATGTATTTTAGGTGTGAGTCTTCCTGAGTCTGACATCCTTATTTTAACTAATTTTATCTCAGTTTAGGATGACATTTAGGATTTTTTTTTTGTATTACAAAAACATTTTTCCAATTCCATTTAGGAAAAAAGCCTATCTTATGTTAGGATAGGAATTTAGCTATTATGAGCCATCATACCTGTAGAATTTCTTGAGTTAGGAATCCTAAGTTAGAATTGCATAGACTCTGTTTTAGATTCAAAATAACTGCAAAAAATCATGGCACCACTGTTGATAGGTTTGTATTGCAATGACAATGAAGATGGGGAACAACATAAACACCAAAACATTCTGCCAAGATGATTAGTTTTGCATTTGATGAATATGCCATGTGCATTCCCAAGCTGATAATTGTAAAACAAAAACTTTGAACACTTGTCTTTTCTTGTCCATTATAGCAAGTGATAATTGGAGCATTGAGTTTACATTTCTAGTTAGGATTTCTATAAACCTGTGTATTGTAAGCCTGGTGGCCCTCCAAATTGGGGAATTTATTTTCAGGTGATATGTTTTTAAGAGGTTTTTAAATAGGTGAGGCAGCTCAGTTGTAAGCATACTTATAATGGTTAAAAGCTTGCCAATGACATCTGTTATCTGTCCTCTTGAGAGAGGCAATGTCCCTCCCTTTCTGGTATTCTCCTTGGGACCTTATTTTGCAAAACATATATATGGTAGTCCATGGCAAGAGATGAATCATTTTTTGATCCTGTTTGAATTGTGCCATTATTGGCACTTATGATGTTTATTTGAAAGAACGTTTTACAAGGCAATAAAGTGCTTAACTTTAGTATTTCCATTTCATTCTACTGCACTACATTTCCTAGAAAAAGATTGTACTTTTTGCTTAGTCTGCCACTAAATTATTTATTTATTTAAATCATAGTCAATGAATTGGTAGATTATTGTCTTGATTAATCAATTAATATTTCTTTGAGCTAAAAAAAAATGTCTGAAAATGGTGAAAAATGTCAGTCAGTGTCAGTCAGTTTGCTCATAACTCAAAGATATTCAGTTTACTGTCATAAAGGGGTAAAAAAACAAACAAAAAAATTCACATTTTAGAAGCTGAAATCAAAGAATTTCTACTTTTATTCTTAGAAAATTGCTCAGGCTGATTAATTGATTATCAGAAAAGTTAGCAATTAATTTAATAATTGATTAGTAATCAATTAATTGTTGCAGCCTTAATTATGTTACCACAGAAACTGCAGGGCCCAACCTTCATGCTGCCATCAGTCTGGCCCATGGCGGTCCTCTGTCAGTAAAGACACTTGGCCACTGACCTTTGTCAAAAGATACTTGCCAACACATTTGCTGGGGGAAACCCTTTGAAACTGCTGAAAGCGATTCTGGAGAAACATAGTTGATTATTGAGTTACATCGATCATCATTTTGGGTTGGGGACTCAGGTCGGGCCACCAACCCAAAATGTTGGTCTTTGACAATCTGGGAATGAGACTCAACAAACAATCATCTTTCTTCAGAATCACTTGAAGCAGCTTTAAGTTATGAGAAGATAAGAGGTCAGAGATAGGACACAAGCCATGAGTTTAGGAATTGTTTCTGAAATAGGAAGACTGGATTTTTCCCTTCTTTGATACTTAAGCTAAGATGAGCAGTTAGGATTTTTTTTGGAATGAGGCCCCGGTTTAGTGGTCTGGTTTGTACCTTTTCCTTTAACTGAGGCATCCTGGGTTCAAATCAGAAGATGTTTACTGACTGCTGTCTTTCCTCTGCCCATAGTTTGTGTTAGTATCAAAAAACATGTTGTAGTGTGTAGGGTGGGTTTGACTTGAACAGGATGATCAATGATATGATGTGCCAGATTGTTGAATTACCAACATTTTTCACTTCCACTTCCCTCTCGTCTGTCTACCCATCCACAGGTCCCCCAGATGGGAACCTTCATTGGAGTTTACCTGCCTTGCATGCAGAACATCCTGGGTGTGATTCTCTTTCTGCGTCTCACCTGGATTGTTGGTACAGCAGGAATCCTGGGATCCTTCGCCATCGTGTCCATGTGCTGCATCTGTGTGAGTCACTTATGAATCCAACTAAACATGCTTTCTGACAACAAGTAGGAAGCTACTGTAATCTTTTTCTGCACTTTTATGACTGTATGTTCATGTCTCAAAAAGAGACATCCACAGTTTTATTTTATCTTAAACCAGAGTGTCTGTTGATTAATGCCATACCAGATATGTAATGATTCACCAAAGTTAGACATGATACATGACGAATAAATCTGTTTTGTTAGCATTGCCACCATCTCTGCTATACATCTGCATTGTTGTCATATTGGAGTGTTAAAGGTCCACTACTAAACAAATTAGAAATGCAGACTTGACTACAAAATCAACTAATTTGCTAAAATCTGATTTTAATGAAATTTAGTTCATTTTAACCATGATGAATTGAATATAATAGTGGTCAGTTGTTTGAATTAAATTACCAAAACATTGACCTTCTGCATAGCCACAACTTCCACTGGGACATGCAGGCTTCAATCTATGAATAGGCAACAAGAGTAGATTGTTTAGAAACTGAGTGAAGACCAGTGAAGACTGGTCGCTTTTAATGTTATAAATTGAGGGATGGTTCATCCAAAAATAAAATTTCACTCATTATCTACTCACCCTCATGTTGATTGAGGGTCAAGTTTATTTTGTTAGTCCACAAAACACTGCTGGAGTTTCACAGGAAAACAGTGTTGTAGAATCTCCCAAACAATGGAAGTGAATGGTGACCAGTTGTCAAATGTAAAAAAATAACTGAAAAAAAGAAGACAACAACCATAAAATGCCCCCATGTTGCCAAGTCTCCTTAAGTCCCGACATGCCGTTTGCGCACCATAACAACACACACAGTTCAGCCAGTGTACATGTGCACATGAGCATGGCTCCAAGCTACGGATCTACAGTGAACATTCAGGCTAAAAACACGGTGTAAATCACATTTTTTTTAGTCAACTTGGCATGTTGGAGCTTTAGGAGACTTGGATTACACCAGAAGAGCAGTATGGAGGCATTTTACATTTTTATTCTGTTGTGTTTTTTTTTAACATTTGAAAGCTGGTCACCATTCACTTCCATTATTTGGGAGATTCTGCAATGCTGTTTTCCCATGAAACTCCAGCAGTGTTTTGTGGACTAAGAAACTAAACCCAACCTTTAATCAGCATGAGGGTGAGTAGATAATTTTCATTTTTGGGGTAAACTATCCCTTTAAATGGTTAGATTGACAAGTTTGGACTGTTCTGTGTGTTTTTTTTTATCAAGTTTAAACAGTTGGGTGAACCCAGGATGCTCATTTACAATACCATTACACTACTCTATGTATCTTTAAGAAAAAAGGGACTATACTATACAAAAATAGATAACAGGAAGTACACAATACTATGCTACACAAAAATATTATTCAGCACTTTGCAAACCTCCACATGTTGCATCTGGCAGTTGTGGTGGCATCGCAATAGCTGCTTCACCATCTGTTGCGTGGTGAAAATCTGCACTGTACTGAGTGACCTCTGTTTCACTGTGTGTTATCAAAATATGACGAGCGGCATCAATGATACTGTCTGTGAAGGAAAGAATGAAGTGAAATGAAAGGCGAGACTAACAAACAGAGTCGCTTTTGGCCATTCTTTATCACTTTCTCAATGCCTGAAAGGAACAATGACATGTCTGAAATTTAGAGTGAGATTTACAGCGTGGAAGTCTAACTGGGAGGCCAATCAATATACCCTCCTCTTAATTTATGATGTTTATTAATCACACCATTAACTTCCATGCCTGAGTTCAGAATAGAGTCCCCAGAACAAGCGGAAAATTAATTTTCTTTACGACTGTGTCTCGTACGTCAGCAGCTCCACGTGGCCAAACAAAGAGCTGACTGTTTGAAAAGATCGAACTTAATTGCTCAACACTCATGTGATGAGCAATAAACTGCACATAACACTCTCCTCCCATACATCCCCACCATGTCAGCCGCTGATGCTTAGACTAGTGGTCTGCAACCTGCGGCTCCAGAGCCGCATATGGCTCTTTTGCCCCTCTCCAGTGGTCTCCTGATGCTTTAACAAAAAATTGAATGGAAAAGGTTCTTAATTTAACATTTTGATTGTTGTACATGACCTCTACATGTTTTTACTTACTTTTATTCCATAGTCCCTGTCTCAAAATTTGCCATTTAGGTGATTTTATTTAAACAAACTAAAACATTTAACATCTGAAAGTTCGGCTGTCACTCCTCTGCCCTGTGGTCATCTCTTATAGATTATATGACGAAGATAGGACTTGAGAATAAATAAAGCTGTGCCCTCTTATGTTCACCTATGGTTAATAAAACATAATCAAGTGCCCTCTAGGGTGTCCTTCCAGTGGAGAAACTGCGGTGTAATCCCCTCTTGGCTGCCCTACATGCTAGAAAAGCCTTGCTAGGCCATGCTAGTCGGCCTCTGTGTTTGTAAAGTTAATAGTTCCCTGAGTGTTTTTATTTCAGATGTGTAGTAGCTTTAATGATTTAAATCACAAAATAAAACAATTTTAATCCAAACCAGGGACTGGAGCTGTTTCACCATAAAAGCATCACAACTTTCTGGTGTCCCACCACATATAACTGGTGCCCTTTATATTTTTGTCACCCCTAGCCCCTCAGACAGCCAGAGAGCCTGAGAGTCCACCACTGGTCAATTTCATACTTGCCAAACTTGAGATATTAAAAATAGGGAGGATTTTGATACAAAAAAAGAAGAGTTTCAGAAATTTTGTTTCCTGCATTCAGGTGAAAAATGAAAATAACACCGACAAGTACACGGCAACAGCATTTTTATGTTGAACCATTTTAACTCAATATTTAATTCCCAGGAAAGAATACAGAATAATTTGTCCCTCTAGTGTTAACTTGTGTAAATCTCTGGCACAAACTAATATTCATCTTTTTTTTTTTCATTCATTTAGTTTTTGCCTCTGCCCCTAAAAGAAAATTAATATGGCAGATTTTAAAAAAAAATCATGCCCCTCTCCTTTAAAACTTTCCTTAAGAAACAGGCGTTCTTTTCACAAAGTCTGGTTTGGCGTAGCTTTGTTATTGCCCAGGTGGAAACGGTAGACTTTTAGAGTCAAATAGAGCTTATACACATGTACGGTGTCAGAAACAGGCCATGATAATGTTTGTCAGAATTTGGGAGAAATACAAGAGAATTATGATCCCAGGAGGAGCAATGAAAAACAGGAATCTCCAGGGAAAATCAGGAGGATGGGCAAGTTTGTTCCATTTAGTTGGATATGTAATTACTAATAAAGTCACTGAAATGCAATTTCAAATAATAAATCATTTAAAATATAAATACATAGACTTTGAGACCTTCGGTTTTTTTCAGTTCTATGGTTCTTGGGCTTTCTTTCCACCTAGGAAGAAGAGGACAGGGGGTGTTACACATTTGGAAAGCCCCCCTGAGGCAAATTGTGATTTGTGATGCTACAAATAAAATTTGACTTTACTTAAATACATTTGAATGCATAATCTGGACTATAAGCAGAGGACTTTGTTGACTTGCATGGGAATGACTGATTGTAACAGATTGCTGTGACTGGTAACTTGTAATTTTACTTATTTATTTAGTAATCTGTAGGACATGTCCTTATAGTCATGTTTGAATGACCAGAAGCAGTATTTATTTTATGTTTTACTCTTTCTTTTAGCTTGTTTATGATTGATCAAAGAAAAAAAGTTTGTGCTCTTTTGTAAAAGGATAATAGAAAAAATACATATTTATACGTTTCATTTTTATGGTGTGTGTGTGTGTGTATATATATATATATATATATTAGGGGTGGGACTTCAACGCGTTAATTACGATTAATTAATTACAAAAAAAATAACGCGTCAAAAAAATTAACGCATTTAATCGCGGCACGGAATGGAACGTTTGTCACTGATGCACAAGACAGGCAAAAACACACCGCCGGCGGACGCCGCGTGTCAAAACAGCCGCCCCCATTATTTTCTATGAAGACGCCCGACACCGGCGGAGGCAGGCGCGCACCGGCGCGCGGCCCCGCGGGGCTTTGCGCCACTGTCCTATTCCCAGCATCGCCTTGCCTGAAAAAAACGCGGGTTTACCACGAGAAACAGCAGTCGTTATTTACTTGTGTGTTTCTTGCTTTTCACTGTAGTTTCACGTGTTCCTCCTGAGCTCCAGCTCCTCTCTCTGCCTGCAGTCTGACTCTTTACAGACACAAGTGCTGTTTGTCTTGACTTGGTTTGACTCTGCTCATCAGGCCTGCATGGCAGGGATTCACATCTCAGTGCTGCCGAGGTGTGTGTCTGTTAACTCACTTGTTTTTACTCAAGTGGCTGACGCTGGACGTTTCACTTCACTTTCACTTTCACAACAATATTTTGTTGTTTAAATACATGTATGTGTCTATCATT
>JAJHUR010073793.1:17494-36219 GCA_027495735.1 Lutjanus campechanus
ATATATATATATATATATATATATGTTTTGTTTTTTGTTTTTTTAAAGAAAAATAATGTTTTTTTTGTTGTCAGTACAGAAACTGAACACTTTTCACCTCTTTGTTTTCATCCAGAACTTAACATCTGTCTTCTTTGTCTCCACACAGACCCTGCTCACAGCCATATCAATGAGCGCCATAGCAACCAATGGAGTTGTCCCAGGTACATTATAAAATGTTGCATTAAATATTTCATGCATTTGTGTATTTCATATAAACAAATTCAAACTACTCTTTTATATCTCTTCAGTGAACCTTTAAATCAAATTTTAAAAAACAAACAATTTTTACTACAAAGTGTTCTGCCATTTATTGTGTTATCTTTTACTGATGATCAGTGCTTGAATCTGTTTAGAGGCTGTCTCTCTTATGTTCACCTATGGTTAATAAAACATAATCAAGTGCCCTCTAGGGTGTCCTTCCAGTGGAGAAACTGCGGTGTAATCCCCTCTTGGCTGCCCTACATGCTAGAAAAGCCTTGCTAGGCCATGCTAGTCGGCCTCTGTGTTTGTAAAGTTAATAGTTCCCTGAGTGTTTTTATTTCAGATGTGTAGTAGCTTTAATGATTTAAATCACAAAATAAAACAATTTTAATCCAAACCAGGGACTGGAGCTGTTTCACCATAAAAGCATCACAACTTTCTGGTGTCCCACCACATATAACTGGTGCCCTTTATATTTTTGTCACCCCTAGCCCCTCAGACAGCCAGAGAGCCTGAGAGTCCACCACTGGTCAGTTTCATACTTGCCAAACTTGAGATCTCAAAAAATAGGGAGGATTTTGATACAAAAAAAAAAGAGTTTCAGAGATTTTGTTTCCTGCATTCTGGTGAAAAATGAAAATAACAGCGACAAGTACATGTTGAACCATTTTAACTTAATATTTAATTCTCAGGAAAGAATACAGAATAATTTGTCCCTCTAGTGTTAACTTGTGTAAATCTCTGGCACAAACTAATATTCATCTTTTTTTTTCATTCATTTAGTTTTTGCCTCTGCCCCTAAAAGAAAATTAATATGGCAGATTTTTTTTAAAAATCATGCCCCTCTCCTTTAAAACTTTCCTTAAGAAACAGGCATTCTTTTCAGAAAGTCTGGTTTGGCGTAGCTTTGTTATTGCCCAGGTGGAAACAGTAGACTTTTAGAGTCAAATAGAGCTTATACACATGTACGGTGTCCGAAACAGGCCATGATAATGTTTGTCAGAATTTGGGAGAAATACAAGAGAATTATGATCCCAGGAGGAGCAATGAAAAACAGGAATCTCCAGGGAAGATCAGGAGGATGGGCAAGTTTGTTCCATTTAGTTGGATATGTAATTACTAATAAAGTCACTGAAATGCAATTTCAAATAATAAATCATTTAAAATATAAATACATAGACTTTGAGACCTTCGGTTTTTTTCAGTTCTATGGTTCTTGGGCTTTCTTTCCTACTAGGAAGAAGAGGACAGGGGGTGTTACACATTTGGAAAGCCCCCCTGAGGCAAATTGTGATTTGTGATGCTACAAATAAAATTTGACTTTACTTAAATACATTTGAATGCACAATCTGGACTATAAGCAGAGGACTTTGTTGACTTGCATGGGAATGACTGATTGTAACAGATTGCTGTGACTGGCTGTGACTGTAATTTTACTTATTTATTTAGTAATCTGTAGGACATGTCCTTATTGTCATGTTTGAATGACCAGAAGCAGTATTTCTTTTATGTTTTACTCTTTCTTTTAGCTTGTTTATGATTGATCAAAAAGAAAAATAATGTTTTTTTGTTGTCAGTACAGAAACTGAACACTTTTCACCTCTTTGTTCATCCAGAACTTAACATCTGTTTTCTTTGTCTCCACACAGACCCTGCTCACAGCCATATCAATGAGCGCCATAGCAACCAATGGAGTTGTCCCAGGTACATTATAAAATGTTGCATTAAATATTTCATGCATTTGTGTATTTCATATAAACAAATTCAAACTACTATTTTATATCTCTTCAATGAACCTTTAAATCAAATTTAAAAAAACAAACAATTTTTACTACAAAGTGTTCTGCCATTTATTGTGTTATCTTTTACTGATGATCAGTGCTTGAATCTGTTTAGAGGAATTATCTGGAATTAAGAACAGAAGGAATAAATTTGGCAGTAGTCTAACCAGGTTTAATTTCTCAAAAGCTGGTGGCTCGTACTACATGATCTCCAGATCGCTGGGTCCAGAGTTTGGAGGAGCAGTGGGTCTCTGTTTCTACCTCGGAACCACTTTCGCTGGATCCTTGTACATACTGGGCACCATAGAGATTCTACTGGTATGTTACCACGGACCAGATGTCAGCTACATTACATCAGTAGTCATTTCTACTGTGGAGTGTATTCACATTCACTCTGTTTTTGTTGTCTCCCTGCTGCCAGTTGTACATCGTTCCTACAGCGACAGTGTTTAACGAAGGAGAAGACGCAGCAATGCTCAACAATATGCGCGTCTACGGCACATGCTGCCTGCTCCTGATGGCACTGGTCGTGTTTGTAGGGGTGAAGTAAGTGTACACACAAGCACACACACACTTACATGCACACACACACACGCCAGCACAAATACTCAAATTTACTACCCTTCACCCTGCAGGTATGTGAACAAACTGGCTCTGGTGTTTCTGGCCTGTGTGGTTCTCTCTATCATGGCCACTTACGCAGGAGTCATCAAGACGCTGATCGGACCATCAGAGTTTAAGTGAGTGTTACTAACAGCTAAATAGACCATTTCCCATCACATGTTTTCAAGACTGAAATATTCTTTTTAGCAAATTGCAAAATAGACTGCCTGGTATTGATGCAAAAGGAACAGGACTTCAGTTGTTGGTATTTGCTTCCACATTTTCTGGATTGATTCTCAATGCAGGCTCAGTGTGTTTGATTTGAATGCCTGGTTTTGTTTTATGTCAACATTTCCCTAAGTTTTGGAAGTTCCCATAGTGATTTGGGGGATGTAAACAGAGACTACAATGTTGCCATGGATTTCAGTGAGCTATGTTGTGGGCTACAACTTGAGCCCTGCTTTTATTAACCTTGTTATTTGTTTACATTTTGGTAAATTGGCACAATTAAAAGTAAAGCTGCAATGATTAATCAAATAATTGATTATTAATCGACTAGTAGTTGACTACTATATGAGCTGCAAATCTGTGTCACTGCAGCTAGATAGACACATTAGTTTATTGTGTGTACCACTGACCGCATGCAGGGGCTGTGTGTGTGTTGGGAACTGACATGATTGTGCTGGCTGAGCATCAGATTAAAATTATTGTATTCCTGAACTCCTGTGTTCTGTTAGATTTGGTAATATAATTCATCATTCATGAGAAATGGGACAAAATCGTATTTTAATACATTTTTTGATGTTTTAATCCATGATTCTTATTTACCTTTGGTTTTGAAGGGGTACAGAGTTGACATGTTATAGTTGAGACACATCTTATAGCAATATTATTTAATTAAATTATTAAAAAATAGAATGTTTACCAGACAGGGGTCCTTAGGGTACAGCTAAACCTTTTTAGGCCTGATTAAATCATGTTTTTGTAACACTCTGACAAACATTGTTAAAAAAAAATATATTTGAAAACTAAGATGAATATACGAGCATATTTTTATACCCATGTTATCAGAAGCTATTGTTAGTTTTAAATTTTGAAGGCTTTTAACACTATTTTTTAAACATTTTTAAAAAAAAGTTTTCAGTTGTGAATTGTTGTCTGGGACAAGTGTGTTTTCTGGCACAGAGCATGTTTAGAAATAGAAAAAAATAAAGTAAACCAAAACATTTCATAAATTACATATATTTTATAAATCTTTAAAGAATAAAATTTCACCAAAGAAATTAGAATTATCATATAGAAGCACTGTGGTTTGAGGTTTAGGATGGTTCAGAGAACCAGAGCCATCTACTCAGCAAATCCAGTCGCTTCCAGCTAACTACACTTTTCTCTCCTCTGCAGCGTCTGTCTGTTGGGAAACCGATCTCTGAGGAATGACAAGTTTGAAACATGCGCAAAGACTCAGATGGTGAAAAACAACACTGTGACCACCGAACTTTGGAGCATCTTTTGTAACAGCAAATATCCCAACGCAACCTGCGATCAATACTTTGACTTAAACAACCTGACAGAGATGCCTGCCATACCTGGGCTCCTGAGCGGAGTTATCAAAGGTGAGAAGGCTCAAAAATCAGTTTGGTCCACATGAAAGCCTCTGCCCCACAGAATGAATCCTAAACCGACACTGCTTTTCTCTTTCTGTCTTTCTGTCTGCTAGACAACTTGTGGGGTGACTACGGTCCAGCTGGTATGTTCATAGAGAAGAAAAGCCAGCCTTCGGTAGAAGTTCAGCAGACGTCCCCAGATGTTGATAAGCGTTATGTCATCAATGACATCACCACCTTCTTCACTCTGCTGGTGGGAATATACTTCCCCTCTGTCACAGGTAGATGATTACTTTTTCATATACCTAACAATATGTCACAGTCTGAGATTATATCCAGTAAGTAAACAGTATTTGTAAGGCTTTATGTGCTCAATGTGTAATGACTTTTCAGTCACTCTAATCTGTGGTGGAAAGTTTAGTTAAAAAGTACTTTTTAATTTTTGCAGGTTTTTTTTTTCAATTTTCATGTGGATGTCCAGATAGTGTTAGATAGTGAAGTCTGTTGATTGACACAAGAAATTCCTGAGTGTGTGCTGTATTGACAGAAGAAAGCTGCTGCAAAATGTGTTGTTCTTTCTGCATCCAGTGATGTCATAATGGTATCATAGAACTAAAGGCCATTGCAGCTTCGATTTCTAGTGTTCACCTCTGGGTAGCCAGGCGGCGCGAAATGATTATAAGCTAGGGTGATGATGCATGACAAATGGGTATGGTCATCAGAAGCTCACGCACCATGCATCCTGGTACCTGTAGGCACTGTTGGCACAGCTCCCAAGCAGGAGAACTCAGCTTACTTGGTCAATATAGCAACACTTAGAAATGTATTGCCCCAATTTACTACATTTACCATCAACACTGACTGGAAATCGAAGTGAAAAGTGCCAACTTTTCCCTTTAAGTACAACTGTGAGGTACTTTACTTGAGTATTTCCATTTCATTCTACTGCACTACATTTCCTAGAGAAATACTGTGCTATTTTCTTGGGCTGCAACTAACAATTATTTTCACCGTCGATTAATTGGTAGATTATTGTCTCAATCGATCGATTAATATCTGCTTGATCTAAAAAGTGTCTGACAATGGTGTAAAATGTCAGTCAGTGTTTCCCAAAGTCCAAGATGACATCCTCAAAGTCCAAGATGACATCCTCAAATGTCTTGTTTGCTCTCAAAGATATTCAGTTTACTGTCATAAAGTGGTAAAGAAAAAAAAGTTTAATCATTTATCAAAATAGTTGATGATTAATTTAATAATTGATTAATAATCAGTTAATCGTTGCTGCTCTACTTTTTACTCCACTACAGTACATGTAGCCTATCTGATTGTTTGAGTTGCTTAACATTGTGGACAGTGCGAAACCCTGCAAAAACTTTCATCTTAAGTGACTGATGCCTATCAAAACAAGCTGTTTTAAGTTTTTCAGTTTTTCTTCAACAGGTTGAAGAATCTGAAATGCACAGTTTGATAAACAGCAATCAGTTAAATGATAAATGTAAAAAGACCTGAAAAAAATGTTTTCTATATCACTTACATTTTGCTTCTGATACTATTTATTTTTTCTGAAGTGAAATGTTAAATGCAGAACGTATCTAGCATCAACCATAGTTAGCAACAGTCTCCCAGACGAAGAGTTCTATGCAACAGGGGTTTGTAGTGCATCAGTGAAAACATGGTGGAAGGCAAGATTGTTTTAACTTTCTATAAGGACTCATTCAACTAACATATTATGTTCATTTAAAATCTGGGAGAAACCAGAGTCCATGGACCTCAGAACCCTACTAGATTTATATTTGTTGAGTATATCAGAAATGTACTCTGGGCCTAAGCCATTCAGTGATTTATATAGAAGTAGCAGCACTTTAAAATCTCTTCTATAGCTGACAGGGAGCCAATGCAGAGATTTTAGGACTGGTGCAATATGATCTGTTCTCTTGGTCTTTGAGCAGCAGCATTCTGGATGAGCTGCAGTTGTTTAATGGTTGTTTTGAGGTGTCCATTTAAGAGACCATTACAGTAGACCACTACTGTAATAGTGTCAGTACAATACTTGAATACTAACTAATGTGTGTTTCTTTCATTCCAGGTATAATGGCTGGTTCTAATAGGTCGGGTGATCTCAGAGATGCCCAGAGGTCCATCCCAATAGGAACCATCATGGCTATTCTCACCACCTCCTTCATCTGTATCCTTAAGACTCTATGAGTGTGTCTGTGCAGCTGATGTGGAGAGAAATATGAGCCATTTTTATCAGTTGTGTTTTTATTTATTTGTGTTATAATGTCACAGATCAGGCCGTCCCTGCAAGTGCAGGTATTTCCTCCTTAACTTCATGGTCAGACATCTCTTGTGTGGTCTTGTTTGGGGCCTGTATTGAAGGAGTGGTGCTGAGAGACAAGTGAGTGTATTTTTATATCACTGTACTGTAACTCCGTAGAAAAACAAATGCTAAGATGCTAGTATTGCACAGGTTATTGTGAGTAAACTTTTAAAAATAGTTATTTAGTTTTTGAGACAGAATCATTTATCATTTAAACCATTTAAGTTTATAATGCAATAATGTACACATCTAGCACACTTGGTAAACTGTATGCATGCTTGTGGCTCTTTCAGATTTGGCTACTCAGTAAAGATGAACCCAGTGATTGGTATCCTGGCCTGGCCATCACCCTGGGTGATTGTGATTGGCTCATTTTTCTCCTGCTGCGGGGCGGGGCTTCAGAGCCTCACAGGCGCCCCCCGGCTGTTGCAGGCCATCGCTCGAGATGGCATTATCCCGTTCTTACAGGTTAGTGTCAGAGAGATCTTTATTTTCCATATGTTATAGCTTCACCCAAACACAGAGTGGCTTTGCTTATTTGGTCTTGAATGGGTCTTTACACTTTTTTTTTTACTTCTCCATGCTAAAAGATTTAGACCAACTTCTAGCTTCAATTAAAAGCGCCAGTGGAAAAGCCCCATTGGTAATAAGATGTGTTTGTATTTGTGTTTTTGCATTTTTTATTGTATGACCTTTTCTGTTTTTGTCTCTCACAGGTCTTTGGTCATGGGAAGGCTAATGGTGAGCCCACCTGGGCTCTGTTGCTTACAGTTGGGATCTGTGAGATAGGAATCCTCATCGCTTCTCTGGATGCTGTGGCCCCCATCCTCTCCATGTAAGTGGTTTAAATACTCTGTCCACTCACTGCCTGTCTGCATTACATTTCTTGTAACTGTTCAAGACAAAGTGATATGCATTTAATTACATTTCTTTCTCTCCTGATCTGTTCTGTCTGTGTGTCCGCTCAGGTTTTTCCTCATGTGCTATCTGTTTGTTAATCTGGCCTGTGCTGTTCAGACCTTGCTCCGCACCCCCAACTGGAGACCTCGCTTCAAGTTCTATCACTGGTAAGAGCAGCTTGCAACAAAATAAATCCTGCAAACTTTGTGCTTCCAAGGTTTTCATTAGAAACACATATTTTTGCTCTTAAACTTGTAATCATATGTACTGTATGTCTCTCCTGTAGGACCCTGTCCTTCTTAGGGATGAGTCTGTGTCTCTCTCTCATGTTCATCTCCTCCTGGTACTACGCTCTGGTTGCCATGGTGATTGCTGGCTGTATCTACAAATACATTGAGTACAGAGGGTGAGTCTGGGGGTTTCAGGTTAGTTAAGTATTGTGCAACTTTGGTAACATGTCAGCCAACGCTTTAGAACTACCTGATTGAGGCAGTGGTAGACCAGCAACTTCCATGTTATGTGAGGTAAAATTACTGATTTGGTCAAAGGAGTCTGGTGGCTTTGGAGAGGGGGGATATAATTTTCCAAGTAATATAATTTAGACCCCAAATGTAAGACTGGGGCCCAGGTGTAAAAAACAGCAGAATCAGCCTATAACATCTTGCACACCAATGAGATTGGATAGAATATTTGAATTTCCATTCTATTCATAGACATTTGGAAAAGAAGTGAAACATTCCTGTTTGGACTGTTTGGTTCCAGGGCAGAGAAGGAATGGGGAGACGGTATCAGAGGTCTGTCCTTAAATGCAGCACGCTACGCTCTCATCCGGCTTGAGGAAGTACCACTACACACCAAAAACTGGAGGTGAGTGTGTGTGTGTGTAGTGATTTGTTTTATGTGATCATAATGAGGCCAGGGGAACTGACACAAAAAACTTGTATAGAGTAATCATATAGAGTACAGAGTGCTGCTGGAATGAGTCTGAAAACCTGTAAATGAGTAAGCACTTTTGCATTTAGGGTTCTCTCATCTCGAAGTCGATGGGTTTCTTGAATGGATTTTTGGTTATAATCCTTAAAGAAGGTCTGTGGTTAAACAAGCTTAAGAGATTTTTTGCTCCACAATATGAAACACATCAGTAAATACCCCACTTGTTCATTTTGAAGCTTTTATGTGTCTTAAAAAAGGTGGTTGCTAACAAGTGGCTAAATGAGACAACAGAGGTTGTTTGATTGTTGTGGACATTAAACGTCATTACACCAAACAATAGGCACTTAGTGGTGGTGACGATAAGTCATATGACTGTGGTGTAGTTTGTTTATAACCTAAAACCTAAAATTAGTTGGGGGTGTTTTTACTCCTGGAGATTGCATATGTGCTTCAGAAATAAATAAGATTCTCTTACCAAAGAAAATTAATAAGTATCATACACTTTTTTCCTGCAAGAATCCAAAATCCAGTGAAAGCCAAAATCCATTGGCTTTTTGCAGAGGGAACCAGAGCAATGCTAACATCAGGGTCGCACAAAAATACATCATCCCTGCACCACACTATTATTTGTGGAATCTTTGTTTCTTGTTACGTCTGGATTGTTTCTGAAGTTATTTTCCATGGTCTCTCCATTTTTAATATTAAATTTTTAAGAAAAATCTAAAATACAGATTTAACATCGCACTGTAACACTGTTGCACTCATTGTCGTCTAGAGAGGGCTGATAAGCTCACTTGCTTCTAATCCCACAACCACAGATTTTCTTTTGTTGTCAAACTTCTAGTGTTCAACCAACACTGAGGTAATTCATCAGTCCTCAGGAGCCACAAAAGGGTTTATACACTTTTTTACACATGAAACAATACTCCCCAACACCTGTAAAACATTTTGATGTGTAAAATTGGTGTTTTCCCCTTTCACATAACATGTTAATGTATTAATATATTAAAATTTTCACTCATACAATCTACTACTCTCATGTTTTCTCTCTCCTCAGGCCTCAGCTGTTGGTGTTGTGTAAGCTGGACTCGGATCTGGCGGTGAAACACCCTCGTCTCCTGTCCTTCAACTCGCAGCTCAAAGCAGGAAAGGGACTGACCATTGTTTGTTCAGTCCTGGAGGGAACCTACATGACCCGTGGGGATGATGCCAAGACTGGAGAGCAGGTTTGTCAGTTTGTTCAGGTCTCATGCATGGAAGTCAGGGTCACTGCAGCCATTATTGGTAGCACTGATAGATAGAAAGGAAGTCTGTCCCATTCTGTTGCAGAACAAGCAGTCAAAGCACATGAAACACAAGTTTTTTTAAAAAAAAGCCAGGTTTATTTGTAAAAAAGATTTTACAAAGCAAATAAGTGAAGGCAAGAAAATTAGTTAAAGGGTCCTCTGTCCATCAGTCCATCTGTGCATCATGTTATACAAGCACTGAATGACAGCACCACAACATACTGTGCACACTTTATCATGTGAATCAGATCTTGTCATCTTTTTCTTTCCCCCCATCTTTTTCTTTACTCCACTCGCAGAACCTGAAAGCAGCCATGGCTGCAGAGCGGACGAAGGGTTTCTCCCATGTGGTGGTGGCGTCCAACCTGCGGGACGGTTTCTCTCTGCTCATCCAGTCAGCAGGACTGGGTGGAATGAAACACAACGCTGTCCTGATGGCCTGGCCAACAGGTTGGACACAAGCCCGGGACTCCCTCGCAAGACAGAACTTCATAGGTAAATTACTCACGATCATCTTGAAGAAAAATGACAACAAAGATAACATGAATGTGTAATAATTAATTCCATATATTTATCTATATTTAATTCATTTTTCAAGGTAAGATTTCCCATATTTAAAACAAAACATTTTTCTCTTCTCATGCTAACAACTTTTTTTTTTTTTTTTTACAAGATTCTGTGGTTTTAAAACACAGATGAGTTCTAATAAGTAAAGGGAACCTTTGTCTCTGCAAGAGAAACAGGGAAAGACTCAAGGGAAAGACCTTATGTGGCAGCGTCCCACAGCCCTGACATACAGTGGAAACATTTGAAACGCTCCACCATTACTTTCTTGTCTCTCTCTGCAGAAACGGTGAGAGAAACTACATCCGCTCATCAGGCCCTGCTGGTTGCTAAGAACATTGACCACTTCCCCAGTAACCAAGAGCGTCTAAAGGAGGGAACCATTGATGTGTGGTGGATCGTACATGATGGTGGACTGCTCATGCTGCTGCCATTTTTACTGAGCCAACACAAGGTGGGCATGTGTATCTTTTCTAAGTAGTATCATAGGAAACCACTTTTCACTCTGTATATTCAGTATCAACAATAATATAGTCTCTAAAAAGCAAGAAAATAGTGAATAGTCAACTACACGATATAATTTCAGCTTTTTCAACATGATTTATTGTAAACACTACATTGTTCCTGACACTTCAGGATTATTTTATAGAACAATACAGACCCAGTTTTCTTTATAATTATCAAATAGGACCATGGTTAGGCCAAACTTCTTTGTCAAATCAATGGTATTGTTAGTTTTTGACTCATAAAATTAAGATTCAATTAGATTCACACTTAAACATCATTTTCTTTGTCCTAATTAAGGTTGCAGCAGTATACCAGTTTCAAGATATACTGTTGCATGAAAATGACATGTATCATACCGTGCACACTGGCTTATATACGGTATTGAATTCTACCATATTAATTTTATTTTAAAAAATCAAGTTTACATCAAGTTTCTTGTCTGTCAAGACGACATTTTGTGAAATTATGGGGAAAAAAAACTTTTGATTTTCATTCCTTTGAAGGACCAGTGTGTAGTATTTAGTGACATCTAGAAAACATGAAAGGAAAGCAAGGATCATTGTAACTGATAATAATTGCGAAGCTGTGATATTTTAGGAGACTGTTATCGTTTCATGAAAATCTTGTCCTGTTCTGAGCCCTACCATTTTTTCTACTGGTTTAACGTGTTAGGTGGGCATTTATTTTACCAGCCTTTCACTCTCATACTCTAAAAGCTTTAGCACAATTTGCACTTGAAGAACTGTAGTCTTGTCTTGTTCTATGAAGCAATTTCTGTTTGTGCCATAATTCAACCCAACGTAGCCTGGTGTTTGTCCTCACACAAAATAACAAAAAAAATAAGATGGTTTAATTAAGAGTTTGTTGCTTTACATGTCCCTCCTAATGTCAGATCAGAGGATTTAGTGCTGTTGGCTTGGCAGCATGACTGTGTGTAAAACCAGCAGCTGATACTGATACGTGCTTTATCTCTGCAGGTGTGGAGGAAATGTAAAATGCGAATCTTCACCGTGGCCCAGATGGACGACAACTCCATCCAGATGAAGAAAGACCTCCAGGTGTTTCTGTACCATCTTCGCCTGGACGCAGAGGTGGAGGTGGTGGAGATGGTGAGACTGTTCATGCATTTCTCAAATTCATTTTTGCATTTCATGATGGTTGATCCAGGTTGTGTTTTACCATCAAGATACTCATATACATTAGCTACAGCAAATACATCAAAGGACTTCTATTTTTTATATATCCAAAGTTGCAAATGTTATGTGTCCCTCCAGCATGACAGTGACATCTCAGCCTTCACCTATGAGAAGACGCTGGTGATGGAGCAGAGGTCTCAGATGCTCAAACAGATGCAGCTGTCCCGTACAGAGAGGGAGAGAGAGGTAAGGTATACCATCTAGGAGTGACCAGACTCTGTTGTATACAAGTTTAATGACACTTAAAGAGATGTTCTAACAAACTGTTTGCAGCACAATAAAAATGATATTACAGCTGTAATACACATATGCAGCTGTTGTTGACCTTTGAACTCTTCCCCCAACCTGGCTTTGTGATTGGACAATGGGCTCAGATTCAGAGCATCACAGATGTTTCGCGTGGCTCCATAAAGCGGAAGAAGCCGCCTGTTACTGGTACCACATCCCTCCACATCCTGTCCATACCAGAGGATGAGGTAGCCTCAGCAACCAACCATGATGCCACTGGTCCCTCCATTTATCATGCCATCCTTTCTCACCTCATCATCCATTCATTCATAACAACTGCAATGCTTCAGACAGTGCTGTTATCATGCACTAAACTCTGGGATATAATGTTCAGCCTCAGCCCTCTACCCTCTATTCACAGCACTGGAGGTGCTAACCTGGGAGAGACACAGAGACAAAGAGCTGCCACTAGAGGAAGACAAATTCCTCATTGAGTGCCTTGAAATGCGCAACAGACTCACAGTAGTGGAGGTCTTTTCAATCAGTTTTCAGTTGAGAATCTGTCTACTGCAGGGAAAATAAGACTATGGATTGTTCCTCACAGAGTGGAAACTAAGATGGAATACAGTTGTTTTGAATTGTGTTTAAAGTTTTGAGTATCAAAATTTGGTTTTGTTCCTACAGGATCCCAGTCCTGTTGTTACTGGTCAGTAATGATTGGCATGCAAAGTATGGTTTGAATTTGCATTGGAACTTTTATTTGGTTCACATTTTTCTTGACTAATGTGAGGAGTAATGTTACATTTAATGCCAGAAAGTCAGCATTATACCCCATAAATTATTTTTTCTATCGTGCTTATATTTTTTTGCTCCAGGCAGCTGGATCACCAAACTTTAACTGCTAGGTAAGAGAAGAAATATCCCGGTGCCTGCATGAAGCTCATTTGCTTTTGCTTTTGTTGTTGTTACAAAGGCATTTCAGAGTGGATCTGGGCAATATAAAGACATAATATCGATATCAGGACGTGAGACTAGATATCGTCTTAGATTTTAGATATTGTCAGGTGTTTTCTTTTCCTTCCGAGATATTATTTCTAAAACATATCACCCAGCTCTATTTCAGAGTAAGTGATATGCTACATTATTTAATTGCTATAGTTGAACCTTTAATAATGTTGTAAAAAGATGGATAAGCATCTGAGCGGGGCAGGTGAGGACTCGCCTGAGTGAAACATCACTGATCACGTCATTTGTAGGCTCACCGTCATCATCATGTTCATTTTTTATTGTGTTAATGTCAATATCAGCGTTATCACAGTTCAATTCCAATATCAGTAATGTGAGACAATTAGCACAGAATTAGAACTTGGAAACTGTATTTTCTTTAAAGGAGATCATATAAACCGACCAGGAGGTTTGCTGTGTCCGCTGTAAAAGGCAGTGTGTGTGTGTGTTTCTGTGTTCTTTTCCTGCATGTACTGTCATCATCACAAACCATCAGATGACTGTCCTAAAAATAACTACATCTACATTTGTGTAGTTTGTCCTCATGCCTTCTTCTGGTCATATGTTCATGTCCCTCATAACTGTAAAGCCATGGCATTTTTGCAATGATTTCCATTGTTGTGACATTGATGCTTTGTGGTTAAAAAACTGAAATGTAGAATCAGAATAATTCAGTTAATATTTTTAGAGAAGTAGTAAAATCATGTTGCTGTTTATTCACAGACACAAGAGTGTTTGATCTTTTTGAATTAGGTCTTAATATAAATAAATATATCTAATATAAATCAAACGCAACTGGAAACCTAATGTTTTTTGATAGGAGAGAGAAGAATAAAATTCTCTAACATGGCTGGAAACTACAACCACCAAACTGTCATTTTATCATCCGTCCTTTGTTTAGGCCCAGTTGATCCACGACCGAAACACAGCGTCTCATTCTGCGATGAATGACAAAGCCGCAGGCGCCACACCAGATCGTGTCCACATGACCTGGACCAAAGACAAACTGTTCCATGAGAGGAACAGACACAGAGAAGGCATGGGAGTCAAAGACATGTTCAATATGAAGCCGTAAGTACATCCATGAGTAGAATTTTTTATGCATTTTCATGATCATTGTTTTTATCTTTGTTGCTGTTGTATTGTACTTACCTACGAGCGCCATTTGTGATAAATTTTAGTTGTGGCTGTAAACCAACTAAATTGTTCAATCTTAGGAATTTGAGCTCTTAAAGGTGCAATGTGTAAGAATATTAGTTTAAAGAAATAGCTAAAATGATCAACAGAATATGAAGAAATATCAGCTACTGAAGTTAGCATGCTAACCAGCTAGCCCTGGCCCATCCTATCTCGTAATGCCACTTTGTCCTTCAAGAGGTGATAATCCAATAGTAACCGTATTTCCTCTATTTTCCTTATTAAACAGAAAAACACAACCATACACCTCCTGAATTCAAGTCTATATTTTACCATACTAAGACAAGCTTAACTGCCTTCTAAACTAATCATTCAACACGCATCATTCAAGCTTGATAGAAACAAAGTAAAGCTTTCCAAAACTTACCAAAAACAAGCAACATCACTCCTCTGGCCATAAGCCCCCAGTCCAGGCAGAGTCAGTTAATAGGACAGCTAGCTGCACGCTAACTGGGTTAACTAGCGAACTATGGATAAAGTTAGCAGGAGCTAGCAGTTATTCTAGTGATATCCTGCCCCCTATTGGTTTGGAGTATGAATTCATTAGGTGGCCGAAATCTTGCAGTTCTTTAGAGCTGCAATGATTAATAGATTATTAAATTAATCGTCACCTATTTTGATAAGTTTTTAAGAAAAAAAGGTCCAAATTCTCTTATTCCAGCTTCTTAAATGTGGATATATTCTGGTTTATTTAGTCCTCTATGACAGTAAAGTGAATATCTTTGGGTTTTGAGCAAAACAAGACATCTGAGGACCTCACCTTGGTCTTTGGGAAACACTGATTAAAAACTTTCACTTTTATCAGACATTTAAAAACAACTATTCATTTATTTATTGAGAACATAATTGACTGATTAATCAACTATTAATATAATCGTAAGTTGCAGTCCTATAATTCCTACATATTGCACCTTTAATTGGTCATATCCTATTGTATTATTCAAGGGTTGTACCCTGAAATGCAAGTTCAGTATTTATGCTATTGGCTTGCATGTTTGTATGGTAATTTGTTAATACTGACTGATGATTGTTTAACCCTTTCTGCATCTAGATGATCTAAAAAATAATGAAGATCTCAAGACAAAAAAAAATCATCTAACTAGCTGAGAGAATCAGCCCTTGTTCTTGTGTTAATGTCAGATATGTTGTTTTTTGCTCCCTTCCTTTAGTGAGTGGGAGAATCTGTAAGTCACATTATTTTTCTCTTTTTGTTTGCGTTTGCATGAGCTTTCTCTGTACATGTGCTGAGAATGATGAAGTTTCGGCATGCTAGTGTGATTTAGATCACAGGTTAGTTTGCATGAGCGTCAGAGTGCAAATATGCAGCTTGCATGTGTCTGTCGCCTAAAAGATCATCGCTTCATTGATGATTTGGAATATTACACTGAAACAGTCCTCTGCAAAGAATGACACTATAACAGATATTATTAATAATGTCTTTTGATTTAATGTAGCAACCAGTCTAACGTGAGGAGGATGCACACAGCTGTGAAGCTGAACGAGGTCGTGGTCAAGAAATCCCACAATTCAGAACTGGTCTTGCTCAACATGCCAGGTCCACCGAAGAATAAGAAAGGGGATGAGAACTGTATCCTTTTCCAACCAACCAGTTGTTCATTCAGTCAACGAGTCATTCAGTCACTTAGTCAGCTAAAGAAATGTTGGCTTTTTAAAGGAATAGTTTGACATTTTGGGAAATACTTTCTTCTTAACAGAAGCCAGTGGTGGAAGAAGTGTTTGGATCATTTACTTTAAAGAACATTAACACCACACTGAAAAAATACTACAAAAGTATTATCTCCAAAATGTACTACAAGAATCAAAAGTAAGTACTCAATGCAGAAAATTTATCTCTATCATAATGGCTGTAGCTTCATCATACAGTTAAAAACTTACATGTGGGATTTTAGTGAAAGAGACCAATCCCAGTATTTTTAGCCTCTTTTAGTTTGAAGTTGACCACTTATAGACCAATGAAGAAATAAAAGAAATGATTCAACATCCATCAACATTTACAGCGTTGATGTTTGGAAATAAATTGTACAAAAAAATTCAACCGGTCTATTAAGTAACAAGATAAAGTTGCTTGATCTCATGACCTCAGTATTTCTGAAATGATGGCTGCAGCACTGACAATTGTATATTATTGCAATATTAATATTATTATCATATTACTGTGATTGTGTTAATATGGCAGTAGCATTTTACTGTTGTAGTTTGTCAAGGTGGAGCTAGTTTTAACTGATTTGTTTAAAAAAGCTTATTTTGAAAAGTAATCATAGCTGTTAAATCAATCTAGTGGAGTAAATAGTACATTTTCCTCTGAAATGTAGTGAAGTTTAAAAGTAACAACAATTGCAAACTAAGTACAGTACTTGGAATAAATGTATTTAGTTATATTCCTCCACTATCAAAGCATTTTTCACATCCAAAAATTGAGGTCTTTAAAACTGCTCTTAAACTCTTAGAGCTGGAAATGCCAGCTGTGGGTGTGCTCTAATGTCATGCAGCAACCTCCAGGGTAGAAAAATGAAGCCATCGTAGAGATGCATTCCTTCACTGTCCACTTTTCCAGTTCATATTTTATATAGTGTAATGTGCCTAACGTGCAGTATGCCCTTGACAGCAATGTGTCTCTCAGATATGGAGTTCCTTGAGGTCCTGATGGACGGCCTGGACCGTGTCCTGTTGGTTCGAGGAGGAGGTCGGGAGGTCATTACCATCTACTCGTAGCACCCAGAGCTTCCTCATTGTTTGGAAGGGCACTGGGAGGAAACATTGTTGGACAATACGACCTCAGATGTTAGGGGGGTCGCCGACGTCATGTCAGACAGAGGAAGCACAGTGCACCCCCTCTCACACTGTCAGGAGAAAAAGTAACAGTGCCCCGCCTGCTGTGAAGGACAGGGAGTCTACTTGCAGCTCAGCCTGAAATCAGTGCATCGTCTCGGGGCACAGACGTCTTTCTATACCCCCTCCTCCTGGGTCTCCTCAACTCCACCACATCTGAAATGACAGCTGTGTGGCTGCACAGTTGAGATGTTCTTTCCTCATATAAAGAGCTGTCATTTCAATTTAACATGTTTTATTGCTTCATCGGGCACTTGTTGCAGGAAGGAACACTAACTACTGTACAGCTTGTTGTCATTTTTAGCATTTCACTGATTGTAGGAGCTGGCAACTAGCTCAGTGGTTTCAACGAGGAATGCTAACATAGCTGACAGTATCTTTACATATGACAAGCACTGACTCTGGAATCATGGGATGAGTTGAACATGTTTTAAAGCCATTATATTTTCATCATGTTTGCCTCTTATTATTGTGTCAAAGTTAAAGCCAAAGTCCAATTGATTACTATCAGGACAGTTTAAGGGCAAATATGGCAGTATTGATTGTAATCTATAGATCTCTTGAACTTTGCTTTCTCACTGTTTGTGTTGTCACAAATAATATTAGTGTGCCATTTGTGATCAAAAAGGAAGAGATAGTGAAAATGTAACAAATGAACTGGAACTGATTTTTAACATTTTAGTGAATTTTAGTTGAGTCAGTCATTACTGTATTTGAGCAAAATCTTATGCTGCATGTGTGAGCTCAGTTCTGAACTGAGCAACATGGAGCCTAGTATGCAGTAGAATTTTCATTTATTAGGGCTGTTATTAAACACAGATTATTTTATCTACAATGTGTTGAGTTTGCTCAAGAAACACAAATTAAACAAACCAAAAAGAAGTAAAGTCTGGAACTCTGAGTATTTGTCATATATATATTTTTTAACATGAAAGACAGTTTCTTAGATTTTCTACTGAACATCAGGATCTGACTGTCTTGATGTGGTGGGTTGAATGATACGTTTACTCAGTCTTTCCATCAAAGCCCTTGATGGAAAGAATGAGAGCAAGGATGTTTACGCCGCCCGGATTGGCGTCACCGGGGCCCCACCCTGGAGCCAGGCCCAGGCCCGGGGCTCGCCGGCGAGCGCCTGGTGGCCGGGTCTTCGCCTACGGGACCCGGCCGGGCTTAGCCCGAAGGAGCGACGTGGGCCCGCCTTCCCATAGGCCCATCACCCGCGGGAGGGTTCAGAAGGGGCCGATGCGATGTGGTTTGGGTGGCGGTCGTGGACGGGGGTCCCGACGGCCCAATCCCTGGACACAGAATCTGGCTATAGGGACATGGAATGTCACCTCGCTGGGGGGGAAGGAGCCTGAGCTAGTGCGGGAGGTTGAGCGTTACCGGCTAGAGATAGTCGGACTCACCTCCACGCACAGTCTGGGCTCTGGAACCCAACTCCTTGAGAGAGGCTGGACTCTCTTCTACTCTGGAGTTGCCCGCGGTGAGAGGCGGCGGGCTGGTGTGGG
>JAJHUR010073794.1:0-22058 GCA_027495735.1 Lutjanus campechanus
TCAACCAATAGTCTTTTTTCACGGCAGCCATAATCACATGATATAGTAGGGTAAACACAGGTGTTACCAGTGGAGCCAACATGCACCCTGACTCTGTTTGACCTGAATGGAGCAGAACCTTAAATAGTATCATTAGTAACACCTGTGTTTACTCTATTTCATGCTAAAATGGCTGCTGTGGAAAAGGTCTATTCATGGAGCTAATGTTAACTTAATTGCTGGACCTGCTGCTGCTCTGTGCCAGTTGTACAGTTGTTTTTCAGCCATAAACATCGACAGTCACTGGCTTGAGAGGCTTGCTTTTGCCTCACTCTGTCTGAAATCAGGGACTTGTTATTCATAAAAATTACAGCAATTTCTATTAGTAAGCCTGTCACTTTTATCAGCATTAACTGCATGTTTCACAAGCATAGCAACAGTAACTAAGGGAGGCGGGGCTTTGTTAAATTGGGAAGTTTTGTTTTGTGAGGTTTCCCCTATCAGTGTTTTATGATGTGTGTATGTGTGTGTCTGTGCTCTCTATGAATGCCTCTAATCCTGGACTCTGAGGAAAACAATCTTCCAGAGGAGTTGCGGAGCTTATTGTTGCTCTAAACCCGTCCCAACAGACTAGTCTCACAATAAACTAGACTATAACAAAAAATACTGGATCGGCGTTGCTGCATCCGCACTTTTGTTAAGTATTACAATGGTATACAATGCCAAACTTTTGTTCCATCTTGCTGTTAAATACTGAATATAATGATAAAAAGTCAGTGGACTCAAAGCCCCATTCTGCTAATCTCCACTTTGCTGAAGATCTCTGCGGTCTAACGGACAGCAACAATCTTTCACACAGCACCTTATGTCTTGTGCACTGAACAATATCTGCTTTGCTTCTTATTAAGCTGATTAGGTCTCGCAGTAATCTGGACGTTGGCCAAAAATTCAGTGCAGGGCAGACATTATTGCCTTGTCGAATACATAAAAGCACACTGGAGACATTTTACCCTTGTAGGAAGTGCATTATCACATCCCAGGCACTTAAGCTGCACTAAATGTACCTTTAAGGCATTTAGGTGGCCTTGCTGTGAAGTGGAGAGACCGGTAAAGGTGTAAACAATGAAATGGGCCTGCATGCTGCTGCTGCTATTAAGTCATGAAGCCTGGCAGCCACAGAGAGAAGAGAAATGTAAGATCCAAAATAGAGAATGTGGACTAAATTATGGCATTATCCAGATATACTCAGTAAAACTGAGCAGAATAAATAAAGTACAGTTATTAACATTATTATTATTACAATTTGCAACCCTAGTTTAATAGACAACATGTTCTCACTCCTAAATTGTCAAATACAGCAGCTTGGTCAGTGGCCCCATGCTTTTAACTATGATAACATCTAACATCAGTTTTGCAGTTTTTTCATGGTCAAGTTAACAATAATAAATATGCAACAACCATGCAGACTTTCAAAAGAAGTTTAGGAAACACAATTACTTGGGTAGGTACAGGAAAAGATCTGCTTTGGTTAAAATAAGTATATTACTTATGTAAGTTCAAATACATAATGTAGCATAACGTATGTAAGTTACCTACATAAGTACGTAAGTTGCAACTTTTTAAGAGCCATCCAAATAATGTTTAGAGACAGTTTACAAACAGATTATTAACCATTAACAAAATGCTACAAATATCTGGCCCATCTCTCTCTGCAGCACCTGTTGGGCATTGTTCACCCCTGTGCCTCTTGTCCTCCTGTGGCTCGTAGCATTTGGCATCCCAGGTGTGCAGGTAAAGTAACCGTTTAATATGCACAATCCAACATACATACAGCATACTTAGTTTATTGTCTCTCATTCTAGCTTTTGCTTGTGTTGGAATCCCTGCCCACCTGAGTGATAAAGCCTCATACCAGAGGTGCTGAGTTGGGTCGCAACTCCAAAATATATTACTATGCAGTTTGGTGAACCTGGCTCATTCTGGTTTTCCCATTTGTTTTGCCCCTTGTTGTATTGTTAAGTCTTATGGTTTGTTTTGCTTGAGTTATTATTTTGCCTCGTTAATCCAACTGGGTTATTTATTTCTTCTGATTAGTTCTTTGTCTCAGAAGCACAGTGCCATATTGTTGGAAGGCATCCATGAGGTCCCTTCACTTTCTGCATGCTAGTTAAAGCACTGGGATACAATATAGACCGCACTGTTGTAGTAGCGGCACCCTTGGACACTTAATGTTGTCTGCGTCTCCACAAGTGGCCTCAACTTAATCTCTTAATTTGGTTTAGTTTATAATGGACTGACTTGTATATACTTTTTTAATGATAGTAATGTAAAAATGTAATATTTTATCATTTTTTTCACCGTATTGGTTTTCAGATTTTCATTTGCCTATTATTTTCTCCCCCAGCAGCTCCAGTCCCAGCCTGTCTGATTATTTGGATAATTAAAATGAAACATTTGGTTTCTTGTAGAAAACAAGTCTGTCTTCTCAGTAACAAGTCTGTGCGCTTTATCATCCATTCTCCAGACAAGATTCAAGCTTCTTTAAACAGTATGCCATGGGGTGTAACTCCCCAGTTGGTGTTGGTAGGCCTTTCTCCTATTCTCCCCATTGCCTCGCCACATTAATATACAGTAGTATATAAATATTAGAAAGTGTGCAACAATAAACCATTGGCTTGAATGTAATTGTGATGGTCTTTTATCAGCTATGACACAATATACTGTATAATTAATAAACAAATTTTACATAACACAATCTAATGATAAAACAGCTTAAAGGGAAACTATGCCTGAATGCGACCCAGACACAAATAATCCTTCACAATCATCACCAACTTGTGTGATGGTGCCTGCGTCTGCAAAGACCTGCCCTCCTCCAGTACCTAATTCGTTCATTATTGCTTTGTTCAGGATGCTTTCCCAACCCAAAAATATCAGTATTTGACATCCTGGGAATGACTCAATAATCAGCTATCTTTCAGGTGTGTTTACAAACAGTAATTGACAAATACAATGTATATACTTTTAAATTATAGCATTAATATTAAGTAAATATGATGATCATTTCCATTGCTTAACAGCTAAATGACTATTAACTTAAGTTAACTATTAGTTTAATTAACTATAACTAATTATATTTACGATATATTAATGATGGTTATGAGGTATTACCTTATTTTTGTGAAACTGATGACTAACTATCTGATTATGCAAATGTACCTTTGTGCATCTTTGTGAAAAATACAATGCCCACGTTCATACAAAATTCAAAATGTGTCATTTCTAGTTTTCCATTAGCAATAAACTTTCATTTGTTCCAAAATGTTCTAGGAGATGCACAGCAAATTTCATTGTGCAATGTGCAACAACAATAAAAGCATTGTATTCTATTCTATTCTGAACTTTAACCAGGACTCCATTAAAACTTCCCTTAATGGCTCTCATGATATGATGGCACACTGAGAAAGGGATGGGTAGCACACCGAACACTGTCGTGGTAATAACAGCCTACTCTTGTATGATTTCCAGCGCACGAAAGCATGCATCATTCAGCTCAAACTTCTCAGAACCCAAGAAGAATCCAGCAGAAGATTCTCAGCAAGGTTTCACAGGAACGAGGGCGAGAGCAACTGTCTCTCACGCTTTGAAAAAAAGCCTTGGGCTGTGAAGAAGCAGCAATAGGAGTGTATACCTCTGAGACTTCTGATGGCAGAGTGAGCAGGGAAAAGAGCCAAGCCTTGTTCTGCCGTTATAAACCCTGCACTGCATACATTGACGAACGAGCAGAAGAGAAATTGGCATTGGGAATAAGGGCAAGATGGTGTAAATTTGGAGCACAAAAGGCTTAAGGGGGCACTGTGCATGCATCCCTGTAACCCCCGCACATGCACACACACACACACACTACAGTATACACTGGGCTTAAGAGGTGGCTGAGGAGAATGACTGGCGAGGGGATCAAAACAAAGCCCATGGGTGATGTTGGAGGGGAGCCCAGGGACTTGGGATGGAAGTCTGTTCCTCATCTGACCGTCATGTGCATATTCGGATGTGCACACACATATTCAAAAAGTCCAAGAGCATAATGACCATAAGAGAAGGCGCGATAACCCAAAAACAGACACACCACCAAGAGAGAAAAGTCGTACTCACATGCATGCATGCACACATACACACAGCGTAAGGCTCTAACTGGCTGATATTGCCAGGAGTGCAAGGATAATCCTGTGAAACTGTGTTTGTGTGGAGAAAGTGAGTTTCAGTGGCCAGGAGAAAACACCCTCCAAAAGTTGAGAGGAGATGCCAATCAACTTTATACCACAATAATCTGTGACCTGGTTTCTCAATGCTGTCAGCCTCTTTGAGGGGTGAAAATAACAACAACACAGCTACATCCAATTATTTCTGTTTCAGGGCATTTTCAACATTTTCTGTAAACATGCCTGCTATTTTCATAGTCACAGTTTAGAGCTAGCAATTGGCCCGATCAAAACACCATATGGGGATATATATAGTGTGGAGCAAATAGTGTGACTTGAATTTGAAAAAAAAAAAAAAGGCTATAGTGTGATGCAGCCTTCCTCCAACAGCGGAGGATCAGCGAGTGGCAGGAAAATGTGGTGATAATTTACGGAGAACCAAAAAGTCAGAATTTATGGGAGTGCAGCAGCTCCCATTGATGGTGTCATCCTGTGAGGAGGCCAGAGTCACAACTGGGGTGACGAAGATTAAAATGGGAAATGACATTTGATTTAGGATTCCGCATATGTTGTTAATTTTGCACAGGACAGACTAATCAGTGAGTGTGAGTATAAACACCCCTCTCCCAAAGCTATAAACCAGAGCGGACTGTTTTCAATGCTCTGAGCTTCTTGAGTAAAAGTGGATCCAGGACCGATCTTGCGGGAATGACAGCTACTATAAAACTATCAGTTTGAAAGCAGGCAGCTATTTCTAGAGTTGCAGCCTGGCATTCTCTGTCTCAATAACACATATGCCAACCTAAAATACAAATCCTGAAGATATTAGTAGCATGTTGGCTCATTATTAGTCACTATAAAGCACTTATTAATGTTGTGTTCTGCATTAGAGGTGTGCAGAGACGTCAGTATTTATATCTGTATCTATTCAACCAACAAAATTATCTGTATCTGTGTTCTGAAAGATCAGAAGACTTGTCGAATGAGGCAAATGTTGTATTTTCTAACATAACATGATGATGCAATTGTTGTGCAAACCAGGAAAACAAAATCTTTTTTACATGGGAAACAAGAACTCTTTACTGTACATTAAAGAAATCAAAATATCTGTGAGTTGAAGGGAACAATGTTAAATTGCCATGATGCTGTATTTATCTTTCGTGGTGTGTTAATCTTACGGCATTTCACAGTACCAAACTATTAATAATATAATGTATCATAATAATAGTATAATATTAACATTAAGTCCATGTGTAAAAATGTACTTAAATAAAAGAAGTGCTCTTAACGTTACATTTTGGAAATATTTTCCCCCCAAATAATAATAAAAATACTAAAGTTTTCCCTCAATAACCTCCTACTGTAAGTACTCCTTATTAATAAGAAGTGAGGAAGTTATTGTACATGAATTATTATCTTAATAAGTTTTTAGCAGTATAATTCCTCCCAATAACACTTAATAGATATGGTCTATTTTTATTTTACAAAACACAAAACTTAAGTGTTAATAGTGTCAAAATTATTCTAAATGAAGTCTCAAGTGTAACAAATAGAGTTGAATATCTGTCTGATCCTTTAACCACCAAAAAGCTATACAATATAGCTGCAGTTGTGTAGAATAATGAATTTACTGAGTGTGACGAGGAGGCGACTTTAGAAAAGGAAACCCATGTGGGTTAATAAGTGTCAAACTACCGGTGAATGAGTTATAAGCTAGAGACCACTTTAGAATGTGGAATAGATTCTGAGCTATAACGACTTAGTTTAAAATTATTTGGACACTAATGACACTTGTAGTTGTGTTTTGTTACTTCAGAATAGACCATATTTGGGACAATAAAAGGGACAGTGACTATTCTTGTGGTACTACTGTACCAGCTAATAAGAGAGGAAAGACACAGAGCAAAGCATGTTAAGATCATAATTCATGTACAACAACTAGTCAAGCAAACCTACTATCAATGAGCAGTAATCAGGAGGTTACTGAGGGTAAATTCTTAGTTAATGGCCTTGCAGTTGAAAAGTATGGTCATGCAGAATAAGGCATTAATAAGTTATTTATCATGACTAATAAATAATGTCCATGCTAATAAGCATCTTGTTCAAGGTGTATGGTGTACTTTTGTTTTTGTCTGTTGATACATGTATGACCTTGAATATGGCAAAGTTTGGGTGTCACATTTTTGCCTTCAGGGTGGTGGGTTTTGAGCACATTGTCAGCTTAATAATGGCTGAGGGTAATCAGAATACATTGCTGAGTTTGGGTATTCTCAGAGACCCAAAATGTTAAATTTTAAATGAGTGAATAAAACATTATAATCCAATAAATTTTTAAAACTCGGCTTAATGTCATCCTGTTTCTTTTAACAATAAGAGTTTATTACAGGTCACTGTTATTTCAGTTCAGCAGCTTTTACTGTGTTTATATTTGTTCTTTTTCCAAAGGCTGTTTTTGTTTCACAGCACTTTTTTTTTTTCCAATGACTGATTTATTTAAAAATTACCTCATAATTTTGTTTCCAAGTCCTTGTCAAATGAGACAAATGGAGCAGAGTCAGTTATGTGATGTTATGAGAGTGACGTTTGCTTGTTCAGATCAAAAAATAATATCATATAAAAATTCCCATGCAAGTGCAGGGAATTTAAATAGTCAGTGTATTACTTACAGTAGATGCCGGTCGGCACACCCCCATTTGGAGAAGCAGAGAGGAGCACCACCAGCATGGAAGCTAAGCAGTGAACTGCTGTTCACAGGGGCAGCGAGAAGATGTAGTTTAGCCACTTAAAAAGGTCCACCTAAAAGATCTGTATGACTTCAAGTGTACGCTATACTTAGAATATTTTCACCACTTGACTTTGCTGTTTTCCAAACCACTGTTATATGAGCCAAAGACTGCTCTCCACAAACCAACCAAACTTCATGGGAAAAAACAATAATTTTACCTCGTAGAACAAAGAGTTGCTCATGTGAAGAGATCTTTATTATTAGAACTTCCATTATGATCCTTGGCCCAGAACTTGTTTGAGTGTCCCTGTAGTCATCTAACATGAGAGTTAGAGGTCATAAGACAAGTGTGATGAAAGTCTCACCTCCCTCCCACCCTCTCAGGCCACAGGAGTGAAAACATGCTTGTGTGAAAGCTGTCATATACTTGTTAATTTGCTGACGGGGTCTCATCCATCTACTCTGAATGAGGGAATAGACTTTGTCATCTTGTTTGGCTTTTTCACCCCGCAGAAATGTAACGTGAAACATCATACTTCACTTAAGAGCAGAGCTCCATCTGCTTTTATATGCTTGGACTGGGTTTATTTTAGTACAGCTATTTCTCTTTATTTTATATAATCTTTCATTGTATATTTATTCCATGTAGCCCTTGCCCCGCTGCTGCCCTCACTGTTGCGTCAAAGAGTTTTTTTTTAAAAGCCTTAAGATTAACACAAGCATGGAAAATTAATGAGTGTGTCATCAACAATAGAGATTCATGAAGATTCATGAATGTTTACTTTTTACTCCTCTCCCTAAGTGCTGGCCATCCAGGAGAGGAGACATTAATGAATGGATGAAGTGGAAAGTGAAAAGATGAAAATAAGTGGTTGGTTCATAATATTAGGCTGACAAAGTGGTTTCTGTAAAACATAAATTTTCTTCACTTAAGACCATTTAAGGACAACAATTTTAAATGGGCAAATAAATTCTCCCAACAAAGGCACAAACAGTCATTATGCTGTAAAATGATGGTGAATATGCACCTGACTAAGTGTCTGAGGAAACAGACCACAGCGACACTAGCAGCTCTGTGAGGCTGTACTACTGGACATAGTGATGCTTTGAGCTAAATGCTAAAGTTAAGTATATGCTAATGTGGTCACAATGAGAATATAAACATGCTGATGTTTACCATGTTCACCAGTGTAGTTTAACATATCAGCAAGCAAAAAATTGCTTATTAGCACTAAACATAAAGTATGGGTTTATGATGGGAATGCTGTTGTAGGTTGCAGGTATTTGATCAAAACCCCAAATACTGAATAAAGAAAACTTTGGTCTGTTAATTGTGCTAAATTAAAAGTTGGTTCAAATAGTAAAGACTTTTTGATGTGGGGTTGTATTGTGATATTTAGAATATTTGAACGCTTTGGATTACAGCCCACAATGTACAGCATAATTATTCCAGAGTTACAGTTCAACCAGTACATATGTGTGGGTACTGGGCAACAAGATGGAATGAGGAGATAACAATTTGGGATTTTTGTAGTTATTTTTGGGTACTGGGTACCTATTCTATTATTACAGGGTAAATATCCATATCATTGCTTTATATTACAGCCCACATACCCTGTAGTTACCCTGTAACTAGATATAACAAGAGAGAAACTAACAGTGCTTTAGATTTACAGGGTGCATACCGTGCAGTTACCCTGTAACTAATAACAAGGGGAGAAATAACAGTGTTTTAGATTACAGCCCACATACATTGTATGTCAAGATGAAAACCATTTCATCATCACCTTGCTGCCATTTACATTCCCCCAGATGGGGATTTTAAAAAATTAACTACTAATAACGACAGTATATATTGTTTAATTCATTTTATATTTTATCATATTCTATCTAAATGTAAATAATGTGCAAATGTTCTATGTTGCATGAAGGAAATACAACTTGAATTTCTTTGTGCAACCTTATGTTGTGTAATGCAAAAAATATATATAACCATGAATATTTATGCAGTATTTCATGACTATCCATCCAATAGTCATCCACAAATATCCATAAACATCGCCATCCATGGAGCCATGTTTCTAGTGTGTCTAAAACCCCAATCATAGAGACTTGTGAATTTCACTTGTTATAATGAAAAAGTACAAGGAAACCCACATTTGAAAAAGAACAGATGTCATTTTCATGTATAGATAGCCATCATTCATCCATCACACATGCTGGTCATTCAACCAGGACCTTCTTTTGAAAGACATGGCGCCTGATGGCTGCTGATAACTGTTGTCAGAGAGGGTTGTCTGGGCTTGTTAGACACAAAAGTAAGTAGAAATGTGTTGCCCAGTGAGTGTGATCGCGCCTCTCTTTTAGCAGCCATACCCTGAAAACAAGAACATCTAACTGAGATCACAGATGGATCTGTGAGCATGTTTCAGCATTCATCAGTTAGCCCTGACACCAGCTGGGTGGGTCAGGTCACCCCGTTAAGAGAGAAAAGTTTCCTAGCTTAAACTATGTTGTGAAGATTATGAATGTCCGGCTGTCTCTGCACCATTTCAGACAGCTTACAAGCTTGAAGAAAAATCGTCTGATCTCATGACACCTGACAACTGCTGTCTATCGAGATTGTCTGGTTTGTCTGATTCAGACACCCATGTCGTTCGGTATCAGATGGAAAAAATGAAAGCTTTGTGTGATAATGATTTCTCCCTGTCTCTATATCTCACCAAACCTTTCACTTTCCCATCCATGATGCAACTTGAAAAGGACAGCCTTGACACTAAGGCGGATAGATACAGTAGAAAGTTTATCTAAATGTAGGAGATGGATTATAAACACTTTGAACATAATCTGGTTTGCTGGTAATGAAGTCAAAGATAAACTGTCAGACTGGATGCAAAGAAGAGCATCTTCATAGCAGTATTATCTTTAGTTCTGAGGAATAATAGACCGTCATTACCCAAAAGGTTGAATTCTTTTTACTTCACATTAGTACAAATGTGTTTCGCAGCAGCACATATCTGAATGGAATTAGAGCTAATGGACGAGACAAGCAGCTCACTGGCTTTGAGTATTAAAACAGCAGCAGGAGTAAGAAAAATATTGCAGTGCGTGGGAAGAACAGATGCTTGTGTAACATCTTTGGCTTTGACACAGTCGAGCAGAGGACTGAGGACCGAGGTTGTGCTGAATCACGCCCACAAGACTGCACTTACTTTAATGTACGGAGAAGAGTGGAAAGGTCGTCGGATGTTATTTTGCTTGAAGAATCTCGAGGTGAGCAGATGCAAAAGACGTGTGAACTCTCACAGATGAAGGTGATTATTATCTCAGGTAAAGATGTAGAGGGATGGCTATGAAAGTGCACATCAATGCTGTGATGTACAGAAGATGTGACACAGTTTACCCAGATTCAGCAGCATTAAAGGGGTAGTTTGGAGTATTTGAAGTGGGGCTGTGTTAGGTACTTATCGATAGTCAGTGTATTACCTGCAGAAGATGTCAGTCAACATTCTCCCAGTTTGAAGAAGCCGAGAGAAGTACAAACACGGATGCTAAGTAATGTACTGCTGTGGACAGAGTCAACATCAAATGTACATGGCAGTGTACAATGCATTTAGAATATTTTCACCATTTCACCTTGCTATCAGACAGCCATTTCTGATGGGAGACTGCTGTTATATAGGCCAAGTATTGCTGTCTCTGACTCAACTAAAATCCATTGGCGAAATCGGTAATTTTACAGGAGTTGCTCTTCTGTGGCTGCCACAGTTTGTTAGTTTGTTTGTGTTATTGTGTGAGTTTGGGGAATCCAAACTAACCTTTTACAACACTGAAGTCACAGAATAACACAAACAAAAACTAACCAAGGCAGCGGTAGACCAGCAATCTGTGTGTTTTGCGAGGTAAAATTACTGATTTCGCCAGAAGAGTTTGGTTGGTTTGGAGAGTGATATTTGGCTTATATAACGGCAATTTGCCATCAAAAAGGGCTGTCTGATGGCAAGGTAAAGTGGTGAAAACATTCTAAATATAGCATACACCTAAACTGATTCTATGTGGGCCTGTTTTACGTGGCTAAAATATGTTATGCTGCTGATCCTGTCCACAGCAGTACATTGCTTAGCTTCCTACATCTGTACTCTTGCTTTTTATTAAGAATTAACAAGAATGAATATAAGTAAACTCGTAATACTAGTAGTCCAAATAGTACAAGTACTGTATATATATGAAAAAGGAGAATACGACTGCTCAGATTTATTGTGCATAATGTGTTAGAACACAAGATGATTACACACACACACAGAGAATGATGATGTCATAAAAGATGGCTCAGTCATGATTCTATCATTTCACATCCTTTTAAGTATATCTGCATGTGGTACAGTTTAAGTTTGTGTCATATATCTCAAAAGTGACGATCGAGTTCTTTTGCAGCACATGACCTTCTAAGTATTCCCCAGACAGGCATATATATATACAGTATATACAAACAGCTTTCTTGAACCATAGGCCTGTGTAAGCACTTCCCCTCTGCCAGATGAGCCACCTCCCATATCTTCACACATTATAGCTTCTCTGTGGTATCAGCCCAGCATTCTGTGTGTGTATGCAGATGTAGCTGTGTGTAGTGGTGGCTGTTGTGCTAAACTGCAGTTCTGATATGAAAAAAAGGGATATCTGACTGAGCCACAGATGTGGCCACTGAAAGCAGCCACTGCTCCCCAGAGGAATAGTTTTTTAGAAAATCCTGCAGAAGTACTGCAGCACTAAGAAATGTGAGGAGAAGCTGGCTAAGCAGTTGACAGCAGGTGTAGAGAGACCCATTTACTTACAAATTACTGAGCTCCCCATTATATCATGAACTATAATAGCAACTTTATTTTTAACATATCTTTTCTGAAAGGGTGCTGCAGATAAAAGGATTAAATGGTCACTAAAAGGAACAACAGAACCACAAGTATTAATCTACCTGTAGTCGGCTAAAAAATGGATCTTGTAGTATAAAGGGCTTTTCACACCACCGTGCAGAAACTTGCCGCCTCCAGTTGTTTCAATCAGGGGAAGGCAGCAGAGGGGAAGCGGTTTCGATAGCAGCGGTAAGGGTAAGAAGCAGTAGCCGCCCACATGACCCTGCACAGATTTTGCTCTGCGGTTCAGAGTCCACTGGGCTGAACGTCTAGTGGAGAGAGTTCATAATGCTGCCGTCTAAATATCTGGGGCTGTGCACTTACAATGCTGGTCAAATACAGGGAAAACAACCAATCTACTTGTGGAACCAATCAGTGAAGCCTTTTGGGATGGTTGCACCAACGCTATGATGAAGCACCTGCCTGTCATTGCAGCCTTGAACTGCAGCAGCAGCAGGTGCTTTTATTTATTTTAATTTATTTTATTTTATTAATTTCTCAGGGACAGTGCCTATCAATAAACATTTATGTAAATAAGCCAGAATTAGCCAAAAGGATACTTTTCATCCGTAGTCCCTGGCCAGATGGCAACCTAAAATCAAAATAAACATTAAGAAACAAGTTATAACAATTAAAGGCATGCTAATTACAGTAAAAGCAGAACACAGACAGATCTAAGCAGGAAACAGACACAGGCAGCAATAAAAGCAGAGCAAATCAAAGTTCAAAAAGGCAAAAACAAACAACACAACAACAACAATGACACAAGCGCAGTCAACAACAACAACAAACAAATACATGTTCCTGCATGTTCCATTGTTCCTGCATGTTTGGAAGGGGAGGGTGAGGCAGAGGTATTCAGTTGGTTACAATCTACAACCTCACAGCTAGATGCTACTAAATCTTACACACTGATCTTCGAAAGGCTGATATGGGACAGACATCACAAACTACCTAAAGGTATAAATACTGCAGTGTGTGGTGTTGGTTCATGCTATATACTGGTGATGTCACAGGCCTAAACTATTTTTAAGATTGCACATTGATGCGTATCAACACCCAAAGCTTTTTAACATACAAACTGAGTTCCTTAGTAGTTTTTAGACCACTGGTCAGATCATTTGTACTGTATGTGCTCATGTAGGATGCCCCATTATTTACTAATATACTAATTAGTTGGGTACTTTTATATATTGTCAATAAATCACTGCATTTTTCACAGTTTGTCCTCAACTTTGTTTTAGATGTCAAGTTTGAGTCAACAGGAGGAATAATATCACGAGTGAGATGTTTAAGTTTGTTAACATGTTTTGCATCAACAAGCACTGATGGGTCTTATTGAGTGTTCAATTAATCCAGACATTAAGTTCAGTTTGCATCAGTAACGAGCATAACAGCCATGAGATTTAAAGTGATACACAACAGAACTTAAGGTTCAGGATCTTTAGGTGGGTATGAACCATATTGTTATGAACTTGACATCTGCTATTATAATGTTTGTAACTTTATCTTCATTTTGTTGTGCTTTTGTTTAGCCTCACTGTTTGGTTTCGGCTGTTGTATTGCTCTCTTACTACCCTGCCTTGCTTTATCTGCCAGAGCGCTTTGTAAACTGTTTTCAAAATGTGCTATATAAATAAAGTTATTATTATTTGACAGGAAACTTTCTAGGTGCTTTGTATATATGAATAGGACATTTCACATGATGATATATGTTATTTGTTATCACAGTTATTTAGTCACTACAGCTACAGAAGCATTAAAGTAAGATGCCGTTGAGTGATGGTCAGCTTCTGATATTTTTACTGTCATTTTGGCTTGTTACCATTGTTGCTGCATCTGTGTGTGTGTGTGTGTGTGTGTGTGTGTGTGTGTGTGTGTGTGTGTGTGTGTGTGGTGCCTGCATCACTGTTGTTGAGCTGGCTCAGTGTCCTCTGCTCTCATATCAGCTGGGATGAGGAGCTGTGTGCAATCCATCAGCTCACAGCTGCGACTTACAGCCTGTTGGTTGGTCAAGGTCGCCTCACACACACACACACACACACACACACGCACACACACACACGCACGCACGCACGCACACACACACACACACACACACACACACACATACACATACACACACACACACACACACACACACACACACAAACTCTGTCCTTGGATATAGATTCTCATGACACATACAGCATGACTGTGTTAAAACTGCACTGAAACCTGACATGGCAAAACAAAACACAACTTATTCTCTCTATTATATTACAGAGAAACTAAATTATGCAGACTTGGGTCGAGGGAAAACACCACTGGGATATCATGTTGGCATGTTGATGTATGCACCTGTAACATTAAAGGTCATCGGTTTAAATGTGGTTAATGTATAATTTCTTAACCTCTTTCCCATGTGTGTTGTCACTCTCCACCATATGTCATTGAACAAAGCATAAAAATAGATGTGAAAACGTGTTGTGCAGAGTTGTCCAGGACACAATCACCTTTAAAACGGTCAATGAAGATCAAGCAATCTCATGTGGAATTAGCTAATATTGCGTCAGACTGTCAGATGACCAATCAGAGCCCGTAATCCCCTTGCATAATGACAGAGAGGTGGCTGAACCAAGTTTAAAGATGCCCCCAGTCTGAACAAATTGATTCCTTGTCATAATATCCATCCAATTAATTTACCTTTTCCAGCTGAGGCTTTGTGGAGAGGTTGGCTAATTGCTGATGCCTCCGTCAGAGCCATCACAGCCCTCTGCAGGGAGGGAAGCCAAACCCTGAACCAGAGGAGGACAAACAGCCATCTGGACTTTTTTTTTTATATAACAGGCTGGGCAAATAGGGGGACAGCGGTGGATTCACAAACACTAATATAAAGTAAAACCTAAAAGTTCCATCCTCCTTGAAAGTTCAGCTGTACAACAAGATGTCTCAAGATCATATTTCATCATGTTTCCCAGCACAAATTTAGTCTTCTTTAAGATTTATGTGTGAAAAATTTAACTTAAAGGAGAAATCTGTGATACTTTTATTTCCATGATACATACATTTCCATGATTAATTACCATGATACATCATCAGAGACTAAGGAAATACTGTATGTTGAAATAATTGCAACTGAAATACTCTGTAAAAAACAAAAAAGTTGAGAAAAGGCAGCTTACTACAATAGATTTTTTAGTTTTAGGCCCAACTTAAGCAACTAAGCTTACTTACAACTTAAGCCTACTAATCTTTAAATAATTTACTTTTCTTCTTCAGATAAACTTTGATCTTTGAGTTGACAGACATTTTTTTATTTCAAAACTTAACAGTTTGAGTTGGGCTTAAAACTCAAAAATCTATTGCAGTAAGTTGCTTTGAAATTTTGACCTGTCTCAACTTTCTTGTATAACAATATTCTAGTTTCTCTGAAAACAATGCGACCTTTAAAATCCTTTAAAATTTCTATTCTGGGCAGAAATAAATGTTTTAGTTTGCCAATTTCATGTTAATTAGAGTTCAAATTAAATCTGAATGAGTAAGTGTTTGTTTATGAGTTGAAAGAGATCATTAATAATCTTTTAGAAAGAGCAGATGTTTTTAACTGTTAAATTGAGCAATATGTTAATGAAGGGTGACAGACAGTAAGACAGGCAGTCTCTAAACTTAGCAGTGGTCTTATGTTTTTAGGAAAATGGGCTCAGATTTACATTGACAAACAATGGACAGATCTAAACTTACAACTGATCAACTCACAGTGTAGGACACATCATCATTTCAACCACACACTGTTTACTGATTAAGAATTCAACCTATTTAATTTATTGTCTATGAGTCCAATGCGCTCTTTGGACAGCAGTTGAAAAATGCTGAAATTTCTTTTTTAAAAGTAAGAAAAAGAAAAATGATATGCAGTGATTCAACGCATGAATCTCCATGTGAACTGCTGCAAACTGAATGTACACCTGATTTAATTGGGCTTGATACTTCTAAGCTGTTATAATTGTCTTTCACAGATGGCAGGCTGGATTCTCACACTAAAACTCTCACTTATGTTATTTATTTGCCTCTGTGAACACCTGGATTGTGAGAGCTGGTTTAATGTTTTCATTTTTGAGGTTTTAACACATAATGAGGCATGTTCTAAAAATAAAACTGGTGCTATTTTCCACCACATATGCAGGTTCACCTTTGTCCCAGCCCATGCTGACGTAGTGTGGTCTTTGGTGGGGCACACACACCCTGCTGTTGTTGCCATGATGCTGCGCCTCTATATTTAATTCAGACCGCACAACTCTGTGCTGAATAATTGCGCGGATTACCTGCGGCCATAATCACATGATGTGTGACGAGGAGAAGGTAAAGCACGGGCCATCTGGTCTGCCTGGGAGAGGCTGAGCCAACACAACACGCGCACAGACACACAAACAAACAAACAAACAAACAAAGTACGTATGCAGGCCATCCAGCAACACACACACACACACACACAGGTTTGTGTAAAAATATTTGTGTGGACCTGTCACTGACTTAACACATTTCCTATTCTTTACCTTAACCCAGGTTTCCCAAAGTGGTGTGTGTGTGTCCCTTGGGGTGTATCAGCTGCCTCTTTGGGGCAGGTTTATGCAGGTGTTTTATGATAGAACCATATTTTTCCACAGCAAAAACTTCATTCTCACCATTACTGAGACTTTTCTGATTCACTTTGATCTACAGGCACAATCAGCACACGTCGTTTACTTAGTGACATCATTAACCAGCCAGTGAAGTGAAGTGACTGGCTGTTTTTACAGGGCACGTTTTTATCCAAAGGGGGGTGTGGTCATTCCCAATACAGGGTTGTAACATATAGCTGCTCTCATACATTAAAATAAAATCCAAACAGACAGACAGACACACACACACACACACACACACACACACACACACACACACACACACACACACACACACACACACACACACACACAGTAAAAAGAAGAAGGAATGCAATGCATAACAACATGCATAAACAGTGACCTCCTGATTTGAACTAACCTGTAAATGAACCTGCACACAAATAAATCAACCTGAAGCTGCCAGTTTTTTTTCTATTAAATACTGGCTTCTGTCCATGTCATGCTGTAAAAGAGACTAATGCCCTGATTTCAGCTGTATACAGTAGGGCTGCACAATATGATAAAAAAAAATTATACTGTGTTTGTTTTTGACAGATATTATTATTGAGATATGATTCACCATTAATGGTTTTTGCATCACAGTTTTTATTTTCACTGGAAAAAAAACAACAACTATTAAAATCATGATGATGTGACATTTTTTGGGGTCTGTACCAAACAAACATGTTTTGCTACATCTGGAGAATGAGATTTGTAGGCCAGAACATCTCAGCAGCCCTGCAGTACTTCATTTATAATGCTGCTTTGTCACACATTTTTCCTTTTTCAAAAAACTGCAGCTTCTGTGATTTGGATCTTGCACTTGGCCATATTGCAGTTTCAGTAATATTTCAATTAATTGTGCGGCCCTAGTGTACACTGTAAGATATCTGTAAAATCTACTGCTTTACTGTTTCTAAGAGTTGCCTTTATCACAGAGTAGTAGAGGTGGGTCATTCCATGCTCTCGCATCAAAACACATTTTTATTAAGATGGATTTAAACTGATCTTTTTCTTTCATTTCTTCTCTATTTTCCCTTCTTTTCTGTCTCCGTTTCGTGTCTTATTTGTTTTACCCTTGCAAGACTAAAATAGTTAGAAAACCCAGAGCATTTATTGAAAAATCTTGAATAGAACAAAAAACTGCACAATTTATGAACTAAGATTCAAGCCTTAAATTATTAGTACTGTCTCTCTAAAACTCAAACATACACTATACAGCAGAGCCTCAAACTCAAATTGGCTTTCAGCCATTGATGGTATTGTCATCTCAGAGGGGGGGGGGTGCGTAAATATTAAAGCACTGCTGTTTCCATTACAAACATGTTTCCGTCATACTTCAAACACTGCATACAAAAATAGCAGTGTTTTTATTTCAGTTTAATTCAGTTAAACGGTAGTTTAAATTGGTAGGAAACAACTAGTAAAAAAATGTGGGCTGGATTACATCAACAACTGACATCGTGTTGCAGGGGGGCGGGGCAGAGATGACCCCTGGGCCGCCAGTTTGAGACCCCTGCTATACATTATACATATAACTGTGTTCACAAACATATTAACATTCATGGACTGAGATAAAAGACATATTATTCACAGCCTGTATCTGTTCTTTTACACTCTGAGAAATAAGGGTTACAAAAGTGCGCTCCCTGGAGAGCTGAGGTTCTACCCAGAACCACTGGCTTCTGAAAAACCCTTTTTTAAAGAAAGGGTTTGTCAAGGGTTCTTTGTGAGAATAAAGGGTTGCATCAATAAACATTTTGATTTAAAGAACCCTTTTTTAGAAGAAAGAATTTTTCAAGGATTATGAAAATCTGAAAAGAGAAAAGAGAACTGAAATCTTCTTTTGTCAAATATTCTTTGTACCATGAAATAAAAGTGTTCTCAGTAGATCCCCATGGGTGGGTTCTAGATAAAACCACTGGAATATAGAAAGGTTCTCATTAGAACCTCCTTGGTGGGGTCTAGATAAAACCCTTGGGATAAAAAAAAAAAAGGTTCTCACTAGAACTCCCTGGATAGGTTGTTACTGGCATCCTCAGAAGGTGGAACAGTTCTAGATAAGTTCTCAGAGAGGGCTCTGGGTGGAACCATCACACCATGGAGAGGTTCTCCATAGAACCTCTCACAGGAGGTTTCGGTGAAACTTTTCACAGATGGTTCTAGGTAGGTATAAGCCTTTATGTTGGGTTCTATGCAGAACTCTCTGACAGGGTGGAACAAGTGACATTCTCCTATGGGGACAAGCTGAAGAACCCTTTATGGTTCTAGTTGGCACATTTATTTCTAAGGGTGTAGATTCCTCTTTCTTGTCCTTCGCCTTCAGTAACAGTATCTATGTCCATTGTTTCTTCCTCACCTTCCCCCACTGGTGTTGCATCATCTCCAGTCCTCTCCTGTCCACGCCCCTGCACCCTGCTATCACATCCCTCCATCTCTCTCCTCCTCCTCCTGCCCATCAGCTCCGCCACCAACCTGTCACTTAAACCTCACAGCTATGGGACACAGCTGCCGGATATTTGTAACCTCTATGCATACATATACACACACACACACACAAGCACACACACACGGCCAGACACACACGTGATTGTCCCGTGCTGCCTCTCTGGACTATAATCAGTGCGGTCTCAGCTGCAGGTCTGGCCATCTCCTCTCTGAGGGCTGGAGAGATCAGTCAGCCGTCCGGGGGCAATGACAGACTGTGTTTCTACTCTGTGTGTCTGTGTGTCTGAATTTTCAATCATTTGAGGACAAATTTGGAATTTAAACCAGCTGATTGGGGACTGCTTGTCTAATTAGGGATGAAACCGGTGTCCCCGATTTGTTTTTTACTGCAGCTGCAATCAGTGTGAGTTAAAGCAGTTTCTGTTTGGTCGGTCGATCTGTGGGACAGCATTGAGCCTAGAAGATTTTAAAACAATGTGTGGTGATGTTTGTCCGCACATCAAACACACGCCCGATTTAACTGGCCTGGCTGATTCAATAAAGTGTTTGACAGGTACATAATAAATTCATGATCGACCTTGCCCTGCCAAATTCACACACGTTTTGCTTTTTATACTGTTCACTGAGCTGACTGACTGTCACTGATTTGACCAAATATCATTATGACTTAATATATTTTGCCTTCAGGTGCATATGTGGAACCCAGAGTAATGTTGGACACTGGAAACCTCCAACATATCATGTATTATTTTTATTGCTTTGGTTGATTATTTTGTTCATTAATTATGAGCTGATATATGTTCACTTGAAAAAGCAACTGCAGCGCTGTAGTAGGTTTAATTTGTGGTGACAATGAGTAAAGCTCATACAGACAGTTTAGAGGTTGCTTGGGTAAGATGCAGGAGGACACCTGCAGCATTCATTAGAGCTTGCAGTGTGCAGCCACGTTATTCTAATGTGCTCGTGTTTCTGGATTTCCAGGTGAGCAAAGGTGGTGAAAAGCTGTAGAAAAGTAGTGACACAGATGTATAATGAATTTGTAAGTGTAATGGACTATCAGTAATGCAAATATGAGATTCATATAAGAGTTTTGCAAGTGAAATGATCATGTCATGTAAAATAGTGCTTCACCTACTATTTCACTACCAGGGAAAATCAGTGGAGTAATCATCTGCAGTCTGCTAGATAAAAAATTGTCTGAGTGTGCAGAATATTGTCACTGTGAGTATGTGTTTGAGGTGTTTTGAGTGTAAGCGGACATTTTATTTTTCATGCAAGTTCAAGAGTGAAGAGTGAATTTGAAGTGCACCTTAAATCATCCCTTTTCTCTTAACTTGTTAAGATTTTGTTCAGGTACCATGTTACTTGCAGCTAATTGAACTGATGTCAGTTTCATTGTTTTGTGGGTGTTCTGTGTTGAGATGGTGCAAACATTTTTAATAAGCCGACATGTCTAATACATCACCTCCACCCTCCCGTGTCACTGCCTCAGTGTTTGATCTGGGAGGGAAAAATTGGGTTTATGAAGAGTGTGATCTAGACCTTCTTGAAAAGTGCCCTGAGATATCTTTTTTTTATGCCTATTTGAATGAAATAAAAACATGTTTTTCAACACATTGTTCTTTCACATGACTAAGATTAAGATTTTTACTAATTGTAAAATAAAATGCTATGTCAACTTAGGCCAAGGGACACAATTGGGCAGTCTAATTTCTATCTCCTTGGCTGAAAAAAATGAGAACCTCTCGGCTACCAAAACCAAAACGATGAATGAACTGAAACTTTCTAATGGTTGACAATCATCTGTGGGTTCATCACTACGTGTGAGCCCTTTATCATGCAAGTAGTGATGTGGATCTTTGTCAATATTATATATATAATAAATGTGTAATCTGGTGAGAGGCAGTGTATGGGGGGAGAACCTGTCAATTATGGGCTAGTCAGTGTTTTCGTTTTTATTGCATGTATGCTTTAAGCCCACAGGGAATTAATTTATAAGTCAATGTAAAGCCCCCAAAGGAGACTTAAATCAACAATATGTCTGTCTAAGTCTGTGTGAGAGAGTAAGAGCTCAATAATCTGTGTGCGTGTGTGTACCAGCATATTTGTGTCAGCCCAACATATGTGTGTAGCTCCAGTACATGTGCCAGGTGTTTGTCAGCCTGTACAAACTGTATGTGCATGTGTGTGCAGGTGTGTGCATATGTGTGTGTATGTGTTTTCTCCGAAGCCCTGAAGGTCACTGGTGAGGTGATTATACTTCAGCTGCATCCAGATTTGGAGCACAAACGGCTGCACTTCCACATTGATTTCCTGTCACTCCAGATGGAAATTCATACTGTACACCAGATTGGACCATCCCCCTCCTCTCTCCTTTTCCTCTCTCGCGCTTTAAAACACGCAAGCACACACACACAAAAATAATCCCCCTCAAACTGATGAATGATTCCAAAGTTAGCGGTTAAAAGGTGGAGGATCAGGTTGTGTTTCTGACAGGTCACTGATGGTGTCAGTGGACGGCTGTAAATGTATTCTCTGGGATCTGGATGAACTGTCAAACAAGGTTATAGGAAAAGGTTTCATGTGGAATTTTAATTCTCAAATTTAACACGGCTGACATGTTATTGAAATTCAAATGACCACCTCCCCAGTATTTCTCAATCTTAGCACATGAATATGAATGGAGTGATAGCCTCCATCTGATTTGTCCTTAATATGCATGAGAGGTGAAGACTTGATGAATTGCCCGAATCTGTGTACTGATGCCCATTTGCGATTATTGGACCAAGAAACCAATTGTTCCATAATGAGAAGCATTTACACCCTCACTGGATGGACTTTTAATGTTATTTGGGTTCCATCCTGCCCTGGCCTTGTTACACCAGGGGTCAGGGGTCGTACATCTCGTGAAGGGAGCATCCGTCACACTTGACATTTCGTTTTGACCTCTGCGGAGAGTGCACGACACCGTGGAAGCTGTGAGGGTGCCGACAGTTCATCAGCAAAGGTGCAGCAAAAGGAAACGCACATAAACACAAGCAGGGAGGCATGTTACGTGGACACATGCACACACACACACACACACACACACACGCACACACACACACACACACTCACACACACACGCACACACACACACACACACACCTGTCTCTTA